>JAJGRW010003275.1:0-67252 GCA_025461045.1 Carex parvula
ATCACAAATTGACCCACTTACATTGCTAATTAACATGGCACATTATTGCTGAAAAAGCTCATGGACCTAAAAGAAATGGCCACCATGGAGTCATAATCTATAGAGAAAACGAAAGAGCTCTTAATTAATTATAAAAGCTAGCTCCAAGCATGGCCAGAAATGACCTGGGCCGTGTCTCCCGTTTGATATCCAAGCACACCATCAGTTTCTTCAGGACACCTTCTCGCCAGGGAACACAACCATATATTGAAAAGTCTGAATATGTTCCAGAATCTAAATGTTTCATAGTAAAGAATTAAAAACATTATTGATATATTTGACAATATAAAATGGCAACCAAGGTTTTTATTGTATAAGCGATGTAGGAACACCTGGAACAGGCAAGCAAAAGAAAATATGTACTTTAGGTATATAAACGACTTTTTTTTTGTTTTTTAAGGTTAATAACATCCATTAGCCACATTTACAATAATAATTAAAAAAAAAGTTCTACAAACAGTTCAACATATACAGAAAAAGAAAATAATAAACGGCAGTCATAATCCAATTTCATCAATATGTTAAACATATTTATAAGAGAGAAATAAAATAAAACAATGTGCATCAAACAGGCCTTTTTCCCATCTTACGCATCCACTCTTGCGTACATTCTCAAACGCCACCTCACGCATCCTCGTCAGCTCCTCAAACAAGTGTCTATAGTGCTCTTTGATGTCATCAATCTCTGACTGAAGGCCGTCCTCCTCGTCTTTGTCTAAACATTGAAGAGTGCTCCCATTCAAGACCTTTCCAATTGCCTCGACACCATGATATTGCCCGTTAGGAATTGTGCTGCTCTCACCCTTTCCATGTTTGCATTCTGCGACAGTAGAATCCCCATCAGTTGCAAACCCCATGATCCCTGCTGGCTTCGTAGATGTCGATAAATCATCAAAGTTGGCTTTAACCTCCTTGCTAGTCCCCAACAGCTGCATAGATGCTGATGAACCATCAGAATCAGGTTTTCTCTCCTCACTGATTCCCAACAGCTGCGCAAGTGCTAATCCAAAGATGGATTCTGCCTCCCCCTCATGGACCAGAGTAGAGTTTGAGCTCAATGTATTAGGTAAGTCATCTGATCCGTTCTTTAGTGACAGGTTATTCATCATCCTTTGCCCGTTTTCCAGCATCAACTCATTTTCCATTGAGAATTCGGTTTCCAAGTTGCATGAGCCATTTTCTGCAGTGGAGGTATAGTCAAGACTAGAAAACTCTTCATTGAGGGTCTCCAGCCAGGCACAAGGCACATGATGATAATCTATGAATTCAGATATAATGGCACATCATGATCTGCTAAATCAAGCTGCTCGACCATCTCTTCCGCCACCCTAAGAGATGTATCCGAGTCCAAGTAGAACACAAAGTTGACATTTTTCCCAGGAACTAAACAAAATATAATAAAGAAGAATTTAAATACTCTTTGAGATGCCTTTTTTTTCAATTTGATTTGTATTTACTCATCCTTTTACCAACCAATTCTGCAAAGTAGGAAAGAATGGGTCAAATAACTACATACCAATTCTGTTGGTAATATTCATGTAGAAAAAGATTGTATTCTCATCTTGTCTCTCTCCCTGAGCCAGAACTCATTGTCTCCATTTGTCGTATAAGCTCCAAAGATGGAAACTCCAGCTCGACATTGTCATCTTCAATATTCTCACAGACCGAGTCTGACTGGCACTCCGCCTCAATGTCCAACAGAACTCCTCAACACTTGCACCGCTTTGTGATTTTGGAGGGGATATGAAGGCGGAACCTTGTTGTGTTTCATCTCATGTGAGTTATTGCAATTGAGAAATGGATCCTTTAAAAGTTCCTTAGCTGATTTTCTCTCTGATGCAGGAACTAGGCACTTATCTATGAACTGACGCACTTGCAAGTTAGTAACCTTTTCCAGTGCCGCTGGCTTCACTCCCTGTAAAAAAATTATTAGTAATTAATAAAATATCATCAAATAAAGTAGTAATTTTGTGTTTTCATATAAATCTGTACCGAGGTGACACGTTTGTAAATTTGAGCTGCGTTTCGGCATTCGCTGTATGGATAGTCGAGAGTTACCATCTCTAGCATGCACATGCCAAAAGAATATATGTCGACTAGCTCATTGACTCCTCTTCATAAAGCTCAGGAGCCATAAATTCAGGAGTTCCTGTAACATTTCTTAAGAGTTTATAGTTTTATTTTGAGCCTTAAAACTCTTATTGATTATGAGAAAGATAAACAGATCAAACCTAGGACTTTGAGCCTTGTCTTGCAGCATCATGGTAGCAAGACCAAGATCTCCAATTTTAACCTGCCCATTGTTCCCATTAACAAATATGTTGTCGCATTTTAGGTCTCTATGAATTATAGGAGGCTGGTGGCCATGGAGGTACTCTAGTCCCCTTAATATCTGTCGAGCCCAGTTCTTTATGGCCTTCAAGTCAACACAATCGTGCTTCTTACGATACCTACATGTTATTGGTGTTGTACAGCATTGTGCAAAATTTAATAGATAAATTACTAAATACTATAAACCAAATTAGAATCTATCAGGCTAAAAAATATGTACTTTTACTGATTGGTATCAATAATTCAGCACTCCTATACAAATTATAATAATTCCATAATTGGCAAACAACTACATGCAAAATCAAAACTGAGTAAATTCGTCAGAGAAAAAGGACAGTAAAATCTCCAAAATTTGGCCTTAAAATCAGGTAAATGAAAACCAATATTAATTTGGAGACTAAATGTTTGCAGATTTAATAACAAAGTGAAATTTAGAGGTGCTCTAGAAAACAACACAACCCATTTCCACACTCTGCCAGCCTCTAGTTCAACAAATAAACCTCAAATTTAAGAGATCAAGTTAAACTGATTTATCAGAAGATTACTTACTCTCTAAGGCTGCCAGAGGTGAATAGCTCAGTAATGATGTTGACGTTCTCTTCTCATCATCAACCCATGAACTGTAGTACTTTAGAATGTTTTCATGCTTAAGGGTCTTTAGAAAATGCACCTCAGAGTATAGCCTCGAGAGATTTTCTGGCGACTGAAGCATCCGGTCTATGCTCACTCTATTCCATGCAACATCAATGCCATCAATCTGGTCGAATGCCTTCCAACTATTTTACAAAATAGTTATTTAAAACAAATATAAATAAATTAAATAAGCAAATTAATACCACAATAGCAGAAGGAATAACTAAGAGGTTCCATCATAAAGTACAGGCCAGAATTTTTCCTATATTAAATATCAAAGAACTGGTTATAGGTCATTATTTACCAACTAGAGCAGAGTTTAAATTAAGGGGAAATCAGGTATCCCTGGTACATTGTAAATAATCTTCTTGGTTTAATACATCATTAGTAGGCTATTAGCCACTACCTTAAAATAAAATGGTAACAGAGTTACAGAAGTGAGGATTGCAAAGTGAAGCGTTATAACATGGTAAAATATTGCTGACATGAAATTAATAAGATGGTGATGAAGAATTTACACTTTTTTATACGCTCCTTTTCCAGAGGATCGTCAAACTAGGAATCATTACAAATTTTAAAAAACAGTTAATATATGAACATAAGAAAAATGAGTGAGCCTATGGTGCTATGCATAGCAAGGATGGCTAGTGTACTACGGCTCAATATGATACTTTTTAAAATTCTAACGGTCGATCCAACCGTTCAATGTGATAACCATATGAATATGTACTTGCAAACTAAATTTTATATTTTTTTGAATTTTTTTTACTATATTTTTAAATAGGTAGAACTTTGATGGTCCAGAATTTTCAGAAAACACTGATTTTTCTACCTATCTAAAAAAATAGTAAAAAAATTCGAAAAAATATAAAATTTAGTTTGCAAGTACACATTCATATGATTATCACATTGAACGGTTGGATCGACCGTTAGGATTTTAAAAAGTACTATATTGAGCCGTAGTACACTAGCCATCCGTGCTATGCATAGCACCATAGGCTCACTCTAAGAAAAATATATAGTATGGAGTAAGTAAAACATTTAAAAAGGAGAAACAAATAAAATCATACTCGCATGTACCGTGTAGTGGGGTCTAGCTCAAGAAAACCCTTCTCACACCCGTTAGGTGTGGGGCCAGTGCTGTCACTTCCTGTCTCACTCGCATGCACACTTCCATTCTTTCCCATTTACAATTAAATGTAAAACCAAGAAATCTAAGAGAAACACAAATTGTGAGAATTACAAGAAAGATGTAGGGTCCAAACTGAAAAATGTTATGTTGTCGATGCTTTCAGAGAAGGCTTCAGATGCAGCAGAAAAAGGATCGATTTTGGGCAGATGGACGAACTGGTGTGCGACACGATCCGACAAGACAGGATCCGGAACCCAACTTGCTGTTGCCATGCAGTTGCCCCTCATTGGTGATCACAAGGGCAAAGCTCATAGCATCTTCCTATGGCGTCGAGCAACGGGTAGAGGATCCGTTGATCCGAGCGCTGCTAGGAAGATAAGAGGAGAAATCTCATAAATTTTATTCTTTTTTTTCAGAAAAGAAAAGAAAGGGGAAAATAATGTATTGTTGAAGGTAGATATTGGGGAAATTGGGCTGTAAAACCATTGGAGGTGCAAATGAAAGCTTACGAATTATAGCGGGACATGAAATGGGATGGCTGGGAGGAAAAAGAGGCGCCATCCAACGCAACTATTTGGTGGTGCTTGAGAACTTTTTTTTTCTTATTAACACCGTTCATGCTATATAATAACACCTTTATTTGATAGTTTGATGAGGCGAGGAACTACTTTGAGAAATGAAATATTTTCATTTGTTAATGAAATGCTGTACTTCGAATGAAGGCGATTGAAATACTGAGATTTATTCTTTTTTGAGCAATGATTTAGGATTTGCTGTCTGAATCTGGCGTTTCAAGTAATAACTAGGAAGTTGTTATCACTCTCATTAAATAGTATAAGCGAAATTTTGCAAAAAAAAAAAAAAAATTCCCATAACATGCTTAAGTTAATTGATAATTTTGTACGAAATATGTGTGAATTAATTATAAGCAACTAAGTTAATTTGTATGAATTTGCTTGATTTGATATGTGTGAATTTATTCTCTGAACTATGTATAAATTTAGTGTTGGTCCCTAACGGCACCTAGAGGGAGGTGAATATGAGACATTTTAAATTTTAATACTTAAGTAATTTAATATTCACCGCTAATATATATATATATATATATATATATATATATATATATATATATATATCTAACTTGTACGTAAGTTGTTCTTGGCGGAAACAAGAAAACTTAAATAAAACAAGTGTACATAAAGTAAATAAAAGAGTTAAGAGATACTTGACACGAGAGTTGTTTATAGAGTTCGGCACTAACGCTTACGTCTCCGGGGCTTTGCGACCTTTTTGATGGCGTGCCTTTCTTTACAATGAGAAAAGAATACAAGGTGGAACCGGTGAGCCCTTACAAACCTTGGGACACGGCCCGAGCACAGAATTGGCTCACGAAAGACTCAAGTGTTTGAAACAAACAAGAGATCTCACACGAATCACTCTAATTTTTACACAAGATTGAGTTTGGTGAAGTATGCTTGAGATTGTTGTATAGATATTGAAGTTTTGTGCACGAGCAATAATGGAGAATTCTAGATCTGAAAAGAATACGAAATATTGCAATTGGGGGCGGCTAGATTATTACCTCAAACCTAGATTTTGCTTCTATTTATAGAGGGAGATGCAAAACTTGGTAACTGGCGTCAACCGTTGTAACAGTTAGTCCCAGTTAACAGATTTGGTTGCGTTGGAAACCCTAACGCTTGTCAATCGTTACAACGGTTGCTACAATGGAACTCTCTGGAAGTTTTGGGGTTCGAAATTGATTTATTCCGTTGCAACATTTAGTTTGACCGTTGTAACGAAATAAATCAATTACACTATGTATTTGGCATATGAATTATTCCGTTGTAACACTATTATAACCGTTGTAACGGTTTATGTAAATTAACTCAATCTCAAGCATATTTTACCAATTTCATAAATTTCTAATTAATATTAATCTTGAGCTAAGTCTTCTTAGTCCATTTTTTTTTATTCATTGCAGTACATCCTTGATATGTGTAGCATTTGTGCATGCATCCTTGATATTTATTGATGCTTTATATCTTCATGAACCTGCATCATATCTCAAAACAAGAAACTGTAAAATTCAACAAATATATGTTTTGCAAATATAGTCAAACAAACAAGTAAATCATTGCATAATCCAACATTTAGAAATTTGAAATTTTTGTATGTATGAATTTAGTTGCAAACTTAATTTATAGTAGTTGCACTTAATTTATTAAGAGTTGTATGAAATTTTTGTATGAATTTAGTTGTATGAAAAATAGTTGCACTTAATTTAATTAAGAGTATTCCTTAATAATTAATCATATAAATGTTATTTTGTTTTAAGCTATAATTGATAAAATGTGATATGAAAATTTAAGATATAGTAGGAAAGAAAATATACAAATTTATGAATCTGCCAAGCTGGTAACGAGCCAGCTCGGCTCACTCGAACAAGCCACAAGTCAGTCTTGAGCAGCAGTTTCAGCTCGGGACCTAAAATTCAAACTCGCTCGTTCAACTTGATCCACAAACAAGATGATTACGAGTGAGACCTAGCTCGCTCTTTAGCAGCTCCTTGCCACCTCTATACATAGCCCTTTCAAATCATTTGCTAAAAATATAATAATTCTAACTAATATATTTTGTTGAAATGCTAACGTGCAACTCTAAGTTCACAATATTTCATAAGTTCATGTTTGTTTTGGACAACTATTCAAAACCAAATTTATAAATAAACAATTTATACGGATAATCTTAACATGAGTTGAATTATTGTTAAAATATAGCCCGGATTTTGTTTTCTCTTATACGAATGGTCGATCCATTTTGCCCAATACATACTTATATATCAAAATCTTGTAAGACACGAAACGTTTTATAGTTTTATTAATTTTTACTATTTTATATATTTAAATGTCTTATTATTTTATATTTATCTTTGAGAAATTCAAACAAATAGTAAATTTAAGTTCTAAAGACGATAATTCGAACATATTAAGCATCTTGGATCAACTGTTTTTATATAAAAAGACACAATTCAAACCATTTATATATTGGTCGAAATATTAAATGTTACAATAATCAAACAAATCTTATCATACATAAAAATTAATTCAAAACATATTATTAGAAGTTCATTTGTATAAGACCAGAAATCTACAAAATATGATGATCGCAATTTCATTAGAATAAAACCATCAAGTTGTTATTTTTTGGGCTGTTTTTATCTTGCACAAAATAAACTCTCTTGAGAAAATTATTTTTATGTCACTTTAAAATATGAAAATTAAGAAATTATCACCCTAAAACATGAAATTATTTATTGCCACTCTAAAATCATTAAATTTATGAAATTGCCACAATTATACATCTAATATACATATTTAATTAAAATTATTCTAAAAAATATTGTATAAAAAAATGTATTTTGATATTTCCAAAATTACCCCTTCCCCCTTCCCCCTTCCAAATTCACCCATTTCCTTCCCCCCGCACCTTCTCATTTGGGTGTTGGCAATGCCACTGCCGCTCTCATGGCCAACCTCGCCCCTAAGTGCAAGGTACTGAGAGTGGAAGGTGGGTTGAGGAGGAAGCTGCAGTTCTAGTACCAGGTGACATCAGGGGCGGACTCAGGAATTTGATCAGAAGTAGGCACAAAATACAAATAAAAGTGCAACATATTTTTTTACTATATAATCTCATGAGCTATTGTACAAAATGCTAACAAGACTATAAAATAAAAATATAGTATTGTTTTTACATATAAAAAACAACAAATATAGTAATATCTAACTAGTCAAATCAAGTTGATGACGGTGAACAAATAATGCCTTTACGGGTCTTCATATGTTGAAATCTTTGCATATGAAGACCCGTAAAGGACGGGCGCGCGAGGCAAAGGGCGAGGTCTTTCTTTTAATTTGCTCTCTAACTCCAGTAGCGAATAGCTTTTTTTTTTGTTTTTTTTTTTGGGCTCACTGTCTCCCTGCAGCGAACAGAGAAGTCTTCAAGTAGCGTCCTTCTACAATTTATTTTGCTGATTGTGAAGTTATTTTATTTAATGGGCCAATGAATCAATCAAAGTGGGCCAATGAATTAACATGGTTAATCGAAGCAGCGGAGCAGCAGCAGGCCGATGAATTAATCAAAGCAGCGGAGCCAGGCTTATTATTATTTTATTCTGGGCCGCCAGGGATACGCACAGTATTGGACCAAGAGTAGGCACAGGAATAAAAATACACTGGGTCTAAAAAAAAAATCCAAATTCAGGAGTAGGCACTTGCCTACCCTGGGCCTTTATGGGTCCGCCCCTGGGTGACATCATCAGCATCAAGTTGGGAGACATTGTACCAGCAGATGCTAGACTCTTAGAAGGTGATGCTATAAAGGTTGACCAGTCAGCCTTGACCGGTGAATCATTGCCGACAACAAAGGGTCCCGGTGACGAGGTATTCTCGGGTTCCACCATTAAGCAGGGTGAGATTGAAGCCGTTGTCATTGCCACTGGTGTTCACACTTTCTTCGGCAAGGCTGCTCATCTGGTCGACTCCACCAACCAGGTCGGACACTTCCAGCAGGTTCTAACTGCCATCGGTAACTTCTGCATAGTCTCAATTGCACTCGGAATTGTTGTCGAGATCATCGTGATGTTCCCGATTCAACACCGCAAGTACCGTAGCGGAATTGAAAATCTGTTGGTGCTTTTGATCGGTGGTATCCCTATTGCTATGCCAACAGTGCTGTCAGTGACTATGGCTATCGGGTCCCACAAGCTGTCTCAGCAGGGTGCTATCACCAAACGTATGACTGCCATTGAGGAAATGGCCGGTATGGATGTGCTTTGCAGTGATAAGACCGGTACTTTGACTCTGAACAAATTGAGTGTTGACAAGAATCTAGTTGAGGTGTTCTGCAAAGGAGTTGACAAGGATTACGTCCTGTTATTGGCTGCATATGCTTCCAGAACAGAGAATCAGGATGCCATTGATGCTGCCATGGTTGGTATGCTTGCTGATCCTAAAGAGGTAACGTACCAGTACCCTCCTTAGTTGCAACAAATGATTAATATGAAACAACAGTTGGTTCAATTTCACTGAATTCTATTTGTTTGAGTAGGCAAGAGCAGGAATTAGGGAGGTTCACTTTTTGCCGTTCAACCCGGTTGACAAGAGAACCGCTCTGACATACATTGATGAACAAGGCAACTGGCACCGTGCTAGCAAGGGAGCACCTGAGCAGGTAACAGAATGAGTGACATTGTGTTGATTAGATTTACTCATGCTATAGTAGCAAACAAACAGATTCAATATACTAATTTTGTTTTTATTGTCATACAAACAGATATAGAGGGAAGGGGTAATTTTGGAAGGGGGAAGGAAATGGGTGAATTTGGAAGGGGGAAGGGTAAGGGGTAATTTTGGAAATATCAAAATATGTTTTTTTATATAATATTTTTCAGAATAATTTTAATCAAATATGTATATTAGATGTATAATTGTGGCAATTTCATAATTTTAATGATTTCAGAGTGGCAAATAACTAATTTCATGTTTTGGAGTGGTAATTTTCTAATTTCATGTTTTGGAGTGGCATAAAAACAATTTTTCCAACTCAGAGTTTAATTAACTTTTACATTTTTGTTACCTGCATCTCTTCTATTGCAGAAAACAAATTAGATGTTTTGTATATGCAAACTTGAAGTTTTCAATGCATAACAAATGTGACAAATGTGAGTTGATTTTGTTAACCTATGTTCAAATTTATTTACTCAATAAAATCATTAAAGTTAATTTTCATGATTATATATTTACAAGTAGACATTAAATTATTAAAGATAAGTTTTCATGAATTTCTATATTCTAAGGGAGTAATTTTTGCTACGTTTTAAGCGTGGAAAGAACAGGAAGTAGTGTATGAAAATCCTATAAAGCAATGGAATTTACAAACTTCATCATATCATGAAAATTGAAAGCAATTTCACAGCCTGTTACGCAGATGTAGAAAATGTGGAATAATATTCTTATATTATAAAATATTTCGATTTTTCTACAGAAAAGGTGTCGTGGTGTAGTTGGCTATCACGTCAGTCTAACACACTGAAGGTCTCCGGTTCGAGTCCGGGCGACGCCAACAATTTATTATTTGGTTGTTTTTTAGGGCTCTTGGGTTTGAACTGGAGTATATATGGGCCTCAAAATTGAGCTGTGGAGACAATGATCAATACGGTTTGAGATTTGAGCTGTGGAGACAATGATCAATACGGTTTGAGATATGGGCCTCAAAATTGAGCTGTGGAGACAAAATTGAGCTGTGGAGACAATGATCAATACCACATGGAGAGCCCATATCCTCCCCGGTACTCACTTTACGGTTTGAGATTAACTCTCAGCCGGTTTGGGATTTGGGCTGACAGAGGGGGCAGTATTATTGGGCTTTGAGAGTCGTGCCAAGTTAAAAAGAACGGTCCAGATCAAGTAATTGTAAAAGATTCCCTATTACGGTATCGGGGGTGATGTGAATTCACCGGAGACACTGATTAATACATGGTGGAATATCATGTGTATGAAAATTAGTCGGAATGGCATGAAAACGAGGGCCCTGTTCTTGCTCCAGAGGATACAAATATTTCTTTGGATAGAAGACGACTACAACATGATTCCGATGTGGTTGGACTTACTAAATAAGAGGAGAAGAGACCACCAAGCCAACCGAGATACACAAAGAAACAAGAAAGACAGAGCACAGCCGCTCAGGATGCACGAGGTAGTTATTTTTTTTTACTAATCAATTTCAACTTTTAATAAAATATTGAAACAAGCAGATTTAACAGTCACTATTTCAAAATTTGCAGGTTGAGAGTCTATCAATGGATTGGATGTTTATCTAGTTTTAATTGTATTCGTAAGAACATTGTTTATTTTCAGTTTATTAGACGTATTTTTGATGTACTCGTGAGAACATTAGCATTATATTGTTCTATTGTATGTTTCTTTATTTGACTCATTTATATTTATTATTAGTGCTTCTTTATATTTGATCAGACAAACGAACAAAAATTTCAAATTAAACGACATTTAAAACAAAAACAATTAAACAACTTTAAAAACAAAACCCTAACCAAACAAATAAACATTTCTGATAAAAAAGAAAATATAAAAGAAGAGGGTCCGCTCAGGCATTATGCAGCCTTGGGTCCACTCCGGCATTGTGCGGACCCATTTCAGGGTCCGCACAACACCGATGCGGCCATGTTACATTTCGAAATTTCCAAAAACAATAGTTTTTTAGTTTATTTTGTTTTGAAGCTATGCTATAAATAAAAATTTCGGGATCAAAACAATATATGAATTATTAAACAAACAATTAGAACAGCCGTAACAGTAACAATAAGCAAATTTTCACGACGAATAGTGATAATAATAATTCATGTGTAATTTCTATCTTTAAGTTCATCTTTAAATTCATATGACTCAAGTGGGATGTAATTTTTATCTTTAAGTTCATATGACTCAATTATCAGACAATTATTCGTTTCATATCCGTATTCGAATCCATATTCGTAGATTATCCGCTCCGTATCCATTAAAGACCGATTTGGTTTTGAATTTTAATATCCGTTTACTATCTGTATCCGTATTTGTATTCACTCATTGAAAAATAGATACAGATTTAATATCAGCATTATCCGCTTCGAATCTGCTCCGTTTTCACCCCTAATTATATAAGTCGTATCATGTTTTTCAAAAATAAAAAAATAAGTCGTGCAAAGGCCGACATTTTTATTAATATCCAAAGTTTAATACAAATTATTAATTCTGCCCAGAACTCGACTCAATATCGAAAAATACCCAAGCCGGCCAGAAAATGACCGGCTTAGGTACCAGAGTAAACCGGCCATTTTCTGGCCGGCTTACTCCTTTTTTTTTTTTTTTTTAGAGAGAGACACTATGAAGATCAAAATATTGAAATCTAACTCTGAAAATTTGAAATTTTTGTTTAAATTATTTGTTATATTAATTCTTTTGATGTATAATTAGCATATTTATACTAAAATACGATAGATTAATTGAAATTATGTTGAATAATACTAAATTATGTTAAATTACGTTAAATTATATTAAATTACGTTAAAATACGGTAAATTACGCTAAAACACGGTATGAATAGGGACGATATCTTCACTGAAAAGGGGAAAAACGACGATGAAACTTCAAACGGTCATAAAACGGCGCTCGAGTGTCCGATTTCAGCAAATGACCACTTTTCGAAAAGCTTGCGAAAATACGCATGCATCATTAATACTTTGCAGTTTTTTTGAAATTCAGAATTGCCAAAAAACAAAGTGAAGAGCCTCAAAACTTGAGTTGAAGTTTCCGATTAAGATTTTCATTTCTATTATTCAATCCAAATAGCTCAGTAAATTAGTTACATAATGAACTTGTAGAATACCAATTTTTACTATTTTCGGAATTTTTTTACTATTTTTTATGATTCATGAAAGATGAGCAAAATCAGTCTACTGTAGTGTAATTTTGTGTAGTTTAGCGTAATTTACCGTATTTCAGCATAATTAGCGAAGTTATTGTAATTTTACGTAATTTAGTGTAATTGAATATAATTTATTGTAATATAGTATAATTCAATATAATTTCAAGTATTCTAGCGTATTTTAGTATAAATATGCTAATTATACATCAAAAGAAGTAGAGGAGGGATCAAGTTACAACAACCATTTTTTCATTTTCAAAGTCCAAATCGTCGATCCAAACCGTTGATCATGATCTCCACAATAAAATGTGCTTGCAGATCAAATTTTACATTTTTTCGAATTTTTTTACTATTTATTAAGATGGGTACAAAATCAATGTTCTGAATTTGACTAGTTTTTGTAAAATACTTAATAAATAGTAAAAAAATTCAAAAAAATGTAAAATTTGATCTGCAAGTACAGTTTATTGTGGAGATCATGTTGAACGGTTTGGATCGACGATTTGGACTTTGAAAATAAAAAAAATAATTGTTGTAACTTGATCCCTCCTCAAAGAAGTAATATAACAAATAATTTAAACAAAAATTTCAAATTTTCAAAGTTAGATTTCAATATTTTGATCTTCATAGTGTCTCTCTCTAAAACAAAAAAATAGAGTAAGCCGGCCAGAAAATGGCCGGTTTACTCTGGTACCTAAGCCGACCATTTTCTGGCCGGCTTGGGTATTTTTCGATATTGAGTCGAGTTCTGGGCAGAATTAATAATTTGTATTAAACTTTGGATATTAATAAAATTGTCGGTGCAAAGGTAATTGTTGTTATCTCAGTCCACTATTTTTTCTTTTTTCTTTTTTCTTTTTTCTTTTATGATTCTTATGATTTTGATGCGTTTGTTTTACATGGAAAACATCTCGCTACACGTGTGACAAATTTAAGTTGTCATATGACAGACGTGTAGATTGTGGGAAAAATAAGTAATCAAAAGTTTGGGATTTTGGACTATCAAAAGCATACATGATTCCTTGATTTGAAAAGCAATATTTTAGTTTGTTTTGGTGGATGTAAATTGTTTGGACTTTAGGAAAAAATAAACATGTAAATGGTGTCAAGCCAATCAATTGCATTCTTACTATGTGTTTTTTGCCTTCTCAATTGTTGATTTTCTCTTATTTCCTATTTGAGGATTACAAATGCATATAATAATAAAAATAATTATAAACATGATTTTTATAAAAAAAAAAGAGAGTAGAAAATAAAAATAGGCTCAATTGCTAAGTCTTGTCAACTCTTTTCCAATATATAGCAAGTGATACGAAATATTATTCACGTAATTAATAGATATTTTAAATAAAAGTCAAGTAACATATGCATGACAAATCCGTAAGAAATGTTCTACCGGTCAACTAATTTGGGTCGAATTAATATATTAATATATTGGGCTGGATATATTATAAGCCTAGTGATCTGTTATATATTCTAGATAAGTCTCTCTAAAGAGGTGTGATTGAACTGGTGCATATGATTTATAAATATGCAGTGATCTGTTTATTTTCGGACTACCACTCAGTCTACACTATTCTCAGAAAACGAAAGAGAGAAATAGAGAAAGAAAAGCAACTTTTTGTTGGTACTAGTGTACTGACTTACGGTAGTTTGTCAACTTGTTCCTGTGGATACTAATACAGACACAACTCTATCGCTGGTGCGTTATCTGACATGGAGAAGAAGCAGAAGGACAACTGCTGGAAGAGGGTAACTGCTCCTACGACTAGACAAAGATTTCCGCTGTGCGTCTAGTGGTAAACTCTATATTAATCTTGGAATTAGTTTTATACTTGAATTCTGGTTTTTGGATAGTGAACAAATCATGAACTGAATCGAATTGTTGCACATATAACCTACCCGAAAACCCTTCAGTGGTATCAAAACAACTTGTGTAGAATTAATTATGGATTATTGATTATTAATTAGATTAACGTCTGATTTGAATAAATTGGATTGATTAAATTATACAAATTAATATGATGGTTTTTCTGTGGGTTGTGAAATTAATAAGTAATCATATTAATTGGATTGTTCTAACAGATTAGAATCAATTGGGTTGGTTTGAATTTTAGGTTCATTGGATTAATTCGATAATACTGTATTATGAAAACTAAATCAATTAGATTGGTTATGTTATATGATTATTTTATGAACCTCTTTCGTATCGTCTCATACATGAGCCCATATTTAGAATTGGATTCTATATCTAACTTTGTTTTGCAGTTACGAGAATATGTGAATAGTATGATTCCATTGCTTTGCGTGATATATTGTAATGAATGCATGAATGATGTATGTAATTGCGGCCTAAGGTGCCCCATGAATTAATTTAATTTATAATTAAAAAGTGACTTGCATGTCACTTATTGTGTATCATTTATGCGGTCTGCGAGCCATTATTCTTAGGACATGAATGTATTTTCTTTATTGCCATTAGAGTAGTTATATGGTTAGTATAAAGAAGATTACATGAATGATAAATTGTGGCTATTGTCAAGTGGAGTCTTACAATGAAGAGTATCATGCCATTGATCATACTATTCCACTTATGCATTGAGCTCATGATATTTAATTTAATTATTTATTTGCATGTTTTTTAAAATAAAAAACAAAAAAGTCCCTTAAAGAAAAATAAGTTTTCATGCCTTTTCAAAATCTCTAACCTATCAAGGTTTCGATAGCTAATTGATAGGCTTGCCAAAGTAAGGTATTGTTAGTTATCTTAATGAGTTAGGATATAAGTGTTGGACACTTATATGTAGAGAATTGGTTTCACTTAACTAGGCTATCAAAATGTCTTTGGGCCTTGAGGGATAGGTTTGAGGAGCCGAAACATGGGATGTCACATTGAACAAACCAATAGTTATATTAGATGTAATTAGCATTAATATGCTTACCTAAAATAACTCAATTCAAGTAGTGATGCCAAAGCTCACTTGAATTTGTTGAAATGTGGATCTTGGTCCGCTATGTGGTTTTATATGGGACATCGGTTTTAAAACACATAGTGGGAGTAAATTTTTATTAAATAAAGGTTTTTCTAAAAACATAAACTTTTAAGTCTAAATTTCTATATATTTGTTTTGTTGTAGATAATGACAAATACATCTGCTTTTACTTTTACATTGCAATCTGCTATTGAAAAAGAAAGTGCAAACTCACTGGTCCAAACTTTTTAGACTGGTATAGAAATTTACGCATTATTCTCAAGCAGGAGAAAAAATAATATGTTCTAGAGAAACCCGTTCCTGAAAAACCAAAAGCTAATGAAAAAGTTGAAATTTCTGCCGAGGATCTTGATGTCACTTGTCTCATGCTCACAATAATGAATTCTGAGCTTCAAAAGCAGCTTGAGAAATTGAGTTCTTATGACATAATTGTGCAGCTTCGTGAACTTTTTCAAGTTCAAGCTCGCACTAAGAGATATGAGACATCAAAGGCATTATATCAATGCAAACTGGTAGAAGCAAGCCCGGTTAGTCCTCATGTACTCAAGATGATGGGGTATGTTGAGAATCTGAACCGATTGGGCTATCCCCTCAATAAAGAGTTGTTTACTGACATTATTCTCTAGTTCTTGCCTATAAGTTACCATCAATTCATTCTGAATTTTAACATGAATGGGCTGGAGAAGTCAATAACAGAAATACATGGGATGCTAAAGACGGCCGAACAAAACTTGAGGAAACCTAATGATGTCTTGTTGGTTAAGAAGGAAACGAACTTCAAAAAGAAAGGCAAATGAAAGGCTAAAGGCGAAGGAAAAGGCAAGGCAAAGGTAAAGTTCAAGTTGGGAACTCGAATAAAGGAAAGTTTGCAGCCAGTACTAGTGTCGTCGAGTTGCAGTGTTTCTATTGCAATGAGATCGTTCATTGGAAGAGAGATTGCAAGAAGTTAAAAGAAAATCAAAAGAAGGGAAGTGAGACTTCCGCTTCAGGTATATTTGTTATAGAAATTAACATTTCTACTTATCAAGCTGATTCATGGGTATTAGATACTGGTTCAGGAGCTCATATTTGTTCAAATATGCAGGTGCTCGCAAAGAGTAGAATGTTGAATAAAGGAGAGGTACAGCTACGTGTCAACAATGAAGCACGGGTTGCTACTTTGGCCATAGGCACTGTATCATTAGCTCTACCTTCCGGAATGATTTTAGAATTAAATAATTGTTATTATGTACCTGCCATAAGTAGAAACATTATCTCTATTTCGTGTTTATATGTTTGGATTTGAATTTAAATTTAAGAATAATGGTTGTTGCTTTTATTTAAATGATATTTATTATGACAAAGCTTCATTACATAATGGACTTTATATTCTAGATCTTGATGTTCCTCTTTATAACATACAAACAAAAAGACTCAAGTCAAATGATTTGAATCCCACTCTTTTATGACATTGTCGTTTAGAACACATAAGTGAGAACGCATAAAAAAACTTCATAAAGATGGACTTCTAGATTCATTTGATTTGGAATCACTTGAAACATGCGAAGCTTGTTTGTTGGGAAAAATGACTAAAACATCTTTCACTGGGATAAATGAAAAGGCGAATGACCTATTAGTACTTATACATTCTGATTTATGTGGACCGTTTAGTTTAGTCGTAAAAGGTGGTTTTCAGTACTTGATCAAATTTACTGATGATTTTAGCACATTTGGCTGTGTCTATTTTTAATGAGATATAAATCAGAAGCATTTGAGAAATTCAAGAAATTTTAGAATGAAGTACATAATTAACTTGGCAAGATAATTAAAGCTCTTCGATCAGATCGACGAGGCGAATATTTGAGTCAGGAATTTGGTGATTATTTGAAGCAATTTGAAATTGTTTCATAACTTACTCTTCTAGAAACACCACAATGGAATAGTGTGTCTGAACGGAGGAATCGAGCTTTGTTAAACATGATTAGTTCAATGATGAGTCAAGATGCATTAACTCAAAATGAATGCAGAGGATACGAATTCATCGTGTGCATGCTTCCTATAAGTAGCTAGTACCTAAGGATATTCCTGATCGTCTAATCTTAGTGACGCACCAACTTTTCTCAATAGCAAATTAGAATTTCACTTCCACGATTAAAGAAAGCAAAAAGAAATTTCCTCCCGACCTAAAGTGTGTGTGGCACTAATACTGTGACTATATATCTACTTATTTCGCTATTAATGCGCTACATATATAGGCATATTAAAAACAGACTAGAACTATCCATTTCAATTGGAATACTAGTTGGAACTCAAAGATGACAAGAAAAATGGTTCGACTTTTAGGTCAAACCGGTGCAATCTTTGAAACCAGATATGTCAACTGCCCAAATTTTATTCCACCAGGCCACATACTATCAACTTTCCTTTTTGTACCATTTTTTCTTTTCCTCAAGTGCGTTTCGTGCTGTACGGCAATAAACATATATACAAAGCATGCTGTCTAAAGTTGTTTACAGCACTAAGTTATTATTTATGACCAAAAGACAGAGCAGCAAACCATCTTTTAAAAGTGTCCTCTGTTTTTATAAAATTAGTTCTACATATATAAGCTAATTAATTTATTTAGACATTTTGCAAGTACATATTATTATCTAGAACTAGCTTTCAATTTAGTGGTTAAGAATTAAGGTAATGCCTTTGTGTGAAAGATCGCAATTTGAAAGATGATTGAAACTTCTGTTGTAAATATATAAATTTGAAAGGCTTGATTTCATCTTTATTAATAGAAAGAATACATATTACTGCAGACCATGCACTGCTCTATTTGCACAGGCAAATATCATAGGAAGTCTGGTCCGTGAGAAACAAAACACGAAAGAATTTAATCTATACATGTAATCCTTATTTTTATTAACAGTAATATATATATATATCACTATATATGTTATTCTTCTAGAAGGTTCAATTTCATCGGCGCCCTATAAAACCTCAAAATATTATATGTACTCCTCTCCATCTTCACTTTTTCCTTATTGCGAAGGACTAAGAAGGAAGTACGGGTAATTTGTTCCTTTTGCCCACGTAAAAAGATGGGTGTGCATGCATTGGATATTAACGCAAAACGGTACTACACCTAAAAAATTTCCCTTCGTACTCTAGTCTAGACCTCTAGATCACTTCAATGGTTTTCTTCGTCTCATCATTTGAAGTAGAAACCTTCTCGGGCTTGTCATCACTAACGGGTTTAAATCCAGATAGTTCCCTTAAACTATCAACGGCATCCATGACCCCTTCAATCCGAACAGCTATCTCGGTCAGTAGCGAAGCCACAGTGATAACAGGTAGGACCTCCGTCAGTGGCATGGCTGCCACATTTTGCACTTGTGCCTCTTCTTGCAATTGACTTGGCAAAGATCTTAGGGCATCCTGTAAATCTTGAACTGCCATGTTCATATTACCCACCAATAAATCTAAGCTACTTGACTGTGCCATTTCCTTGATCGATTTGGATAACTCCTTTAGTACCATGGCGCATTGTGTAACAAGATTCTTGCATTCATCACTCAAACATTCCTTTACAGAGTTAGAGGCCTGAAAGTTTAAGGAAATTGAAGTTAAGATTTAAGTTTAATAGAACAAAAATGTTCTAAACTATTGCAGAAGTCATCATGATGTTATCTTAAACCATTATAGATTATTGTATCAGTACTGGTACAAACTGATATTATAATGCAAAGTCCAGCACAGGATATCTCGTTATTTGTAACTGGATTAAAATTTTTGTATGATTTTCGTTCGTCATCACTTATGAGTTCTTTACTTTTTATGGACATTCCAGAATCACTTCTATAGATATGATAACATTGCTTATAGTTCCTACCTCAAAAGAAAAAAAAAAGGAAAGACATTACTTTAGTACTTATTTTTTTTTAAGTTTGCTTATAGTTCCTAACTTACTATAATGTTTTGTTCTTTTTTTGTTTTTTTATTGGTTTATCTGTATGTTTCCTTTTGTAATGTTTTTTTTTTTTTTTTTTTTAAATTTACCTGAATCTCTGAATTGATGCAACCATTCAGAGTTTCTATGCAGTAAGCGGTGTACCGCATGGAGATTCCGACTTTGAGATACTCACTCCATGGGTGCCTAAACCCGAACCGACCATGCCTTGGCTCCCATCTAGCCAAATTTGCTTGGGACTCCTCTGATGCTTTCGAGTTTAAAACTGCTTTGTAACCTAGTGACTTCTGCGACCTCTTTTTTTCCGAGTTCAAATCCTCTTCAAAATACTCCTCAATACATCCTGTTTGATTAAATATTTTCCATCAATAACATGTTCACATTCTGTTGACATGTAAAAGGTCATTTACTAATAGTCAAGTAATTGAAGTCTATGTTGCAAACAATAATATTACCTTCCAAAGATGTCGCGAGCTTCTCCATGTTGCGAACAATAAGTAGGTGGAGTTCCTGCCCAGCCCAGACGGGCCGAATCATGATGCAGACAGAGAGACATATAAATATTCCAATGGCTATGGTTGAAACGCGTTGCTGAGCCATCTGAAACAATGCATCCATGCGGTAACCTGATACCGCAACCAGGCTGAATGTTAGGATGAAGATGGTTATGCCGTAGTCGAACTTGGTCTTGATTGTTGGCACAAAGCGTGAAAAGGTGGCCGCCGATGCTGAATTAACATTTAAATTTTTAATCAGTCTTTGTCATGTAGCGGATTAAGAGATAAATCTCATCTTTGTTAAAGCTAAATGCTCTAGTACGTTAGTATTAAATTATTAATTTAGTACCTAGGAGGAAAACTGAACTGCTCAGAATCACTGGTTCAAACTGTTTTCCTGATTGGTGGGCGATCCAGTGCACACCCAAGGCAATGAACCCGGCTGTGGCAGTCGCAGTCGCTCGGTTGAATCCTTTGTACAAGCAACCACCTACAACGAGTAAGCAAATTAATAACTAATGCATGCTTTGGTCCTTCTATATAAATTAAACCTCTGTATATATAGAAAAGCTTACCAACAGTATACTCAAACACGACGACAACTGTCATTACAGCCCACATGGCCGTTCCTCCGACTCCTTCGTACAACGGCCTAGTATAGTAAAAAAGAGTGACCAAAGCAAGAGCAAGGCCCACTTTGAAAGCATGTATCACCTTCCTGGGATCATCAACCCCGAGTTGCCATACATTCTTAAAGAAGCCAACAAACTTATCTTTCAACATCACTGAAAACCGAACCAACCAAGCCCATGCTCTAGCGACTATGCTGGTTTCGTGTTCAAGTTTCACCGTTGATCCCTCAGGTACCGTCACCTGCCATTCAACACACTGTTCGGCTCTAGCGGATGAGTTGTCAGGCATTGTCATCCTCCATTCCATACCAGAGGACGTCGTCTTACTATCTTTGGCCATCGATGCCCCTCCCCTGAGAATCGAAGAAACGGAACGGAATAAGCGGGTAAGAGATTGGTCCTTATTGTAGCAGCCTAGGTGATAGAAGAAAGTGTTACTTGGAGATTTCTGTGTTGAAATAGAAAGGGAGGGTTGTGTGGTTTATATAGCGATGCGAGAGGAAGCCTTAGAATTGCAGGTTGACGGGATACAAGGTATAAAATATGATGGTTAAGATATTATAATTTTAAAAAGTCGGCCAAGCGAAAAGGAACCATGCTCATAAGTCATAACACCAGACAATTTAAAGTACCTTTTCAGGAAGGTGGTCCTCGTGAAAAATAGTAAATATCAACGGAGAAAAGAACTAATTCTTCCTTTCTGAGATTTTGAAAATCAACTGTGATTAATGACAAAAAAAAGGAAAAAGAAATCAATTTACGTTTCATTTGGTCTGCAGGACAGAAAAAAAAAATATAACAGAGTGATACAAAAATTTAAAATAGGAATAATAAGCGTTAATTGTACTTATGTATATATGGATGTAAAATCGGTTTCAAGTTTTCATATTTGTGCTGCATTTTAATTATTTATATTTTATGTATATATTTTTGAGTGAGGCTACGGTACTATGCATAACACGGACTGGGTCCGTGCTACGGCTCAATATTTGAGTTTTCAAAATCCTAATGGTCGATCCAAACCGTTCAACATGATTATAAAATGAATATGTACTTGCAAACCAAATTTTACATTTTTTTGATTTTTTTTACTATTTTTTTAGATAGGTAGAAAATCACTGTTTTTGGATGGTTCAGAATTTTCAGATCAAGTGATTTTCTACCTATCTAAAAAAATAGTAAAAAAAATTGAAAAAATATAAAATTTGGTTTGCAAGTACATATTTATTTTATAATCATGTTGAACGGTTCGGATCGACCGTTAGCATTTTGAAAACTCAAATATTGAGCCGTAGCACGGACCCAACCGTGCTATGCATAGTACAGTAGCCTCACTCTATATTTTTTATCAAGAGACAGTAAATTGTGCAATTTATTTGTTAATGGTAGATTTAAATTATGGAATTGTATGTGCATGTATGGAAAATCCTTAATCCATATATACAAGATCTTTGACAAATGCAAAACAGAAAAAGAAAAGATGTCACATGTCATATGAAAACAGCATCAAGAGGATTCATTCATTCCCATTTTCATTCCATATGCATGGAGCATGCATGCAACAGGATTCATTCCCGTACTATTCGATACAGCAGCAGCCATTCATTCCATAGGGGCTGATTCTCATTTGTATTTGGGACCAAGATTAGCGTCTATCCTCATTTATCTCATGTCTCTCACGCATAAGCAAAGGGGGCCACCACCATTATCATCCAATTTTCTGCCCCACAAAGGGCTGCTGCCTCCTTTCTCAACCGGACACGTACAGAAGCACGAGCCGTACCATTCCAGCGCTGAGTTGCAGCCAATTCGAGCACTGACAATCAGTGGCAAAGTCACATTGAACCATGAGTATAGGTCTATATATATATGTATAATCAGACTGTTGCTTTATTTAATTATGGAGAAAATTTTACCTACGTACTCATGAACAATCCACAGTCTGAATTGGTTAATTCATATTAATTGATATGTAACCTGCTCCTGATAAAAATTCTAGCTCCGCCCCTCCTGCCAATTGAACCTGAATTATTAAATTCATTGAAATTAGTTGGTCTATATTACTGACAATATAGTACACTAGTATTTTTTAATACCTCTATGTAATTCTACAATCCGTAACAAGACACAGTAATGTCGTGTCCTATTGTATTTAAAACTAGAGCTTATTTGTTAAGCTATAACCCCACACATCAAGACTATAATTTTATAGTTATTTATACCAATCTAATTTTATTATTTTTTCCCCCAAAAAATAATACGCTAAATATATTCTTAAATATTTTTGAATCAGAATGTAGCAAGTTCTCCCCTAGGTCATATGGGGCTTATGATCATATTGAACATAAATCATGAGCCATTTTAAATGGCAAGTACGTCATCATGTCCAAGTGTGGCATATTAACTTCAATATACAAATTTTTTCTTATAAAATTTTTGGGGCTGCCAAGTATTACTTCAATATTATTCATTATATTGAATTATGATTCATGCAGTAGGTTACATGATGGACATCAATTCAAAACTCATATTTTGTAGAACTTTAATTGACCAGCAAGTAAATAATACTCATGTGACTTTTGTTCTCTCCATTTACTTAAAAGCCCTCCATCTAATTAATTTGAGTGTGTTATGTTTCTCTATTAGTATTTCGTGTTAATATTAGAAATTTGGTAACAATCTAGATGCATTTAAATAAGGGGAAATTCGCTTGATAATAATTTATTTTGACAATATATTATTTAAAAATAGACCTTTCACTTAAATCTAATGTTATACACATGATCTATTTGATGCAATATTATATTTATTAAAATATATTATTTGATGTATATTTTTTCCGTATATTAATCAACTTTTAAATTTTAGTGGTAAAAAGATAACAGTTTTTAATGTGTCATGAAATGGTACTCAAATTATTTATATCTCGAATACCATATTTTTAAATTTATTTAAAAATATTGTTAATGTTGTAAAAAAAATATTGTCGAGTGTTCTCTTATCTGTAATTATTTTGATCCGTATACCGTACTACTCCATAGCACAACAAAATGTGATCCGACATAAATTTTGACCCAAACTAAAGCAAATCAAATTCAACTTCGTTTGTGGTGATTTCTGCTTTTCAATACAGACAAGTTTGTCGGATCGATTCAAAAGCATGCACGCTAACATAAAAATAATAATTATATTCATCCCGCGGGTCTATTGCCCATTGTCTCCGCAGCTATAGTAAATGAAAGTTATATCATGAAAGTTATATTATGGTCTCCACTAATTATATAGTCATCTTTTTTAATTTCTATACTTGTTTTTGCGTCAATCTTCATATGTATAAATATTTAAAAAATAATAGATTAATACTTATAAAGTAAGATATTAATACTTGCATGCATAACTTGATATGATGATTTTCCTTTTCTAGTCCTCCACTGGTTCTCGCGTCAACCTTCCTCTAATGAAGTAGTGGGACCCCGGATCCCCGCATCAACCTTCCTATAACAAAAAAAGTTAATCTTATAGGTATAAATACTTCAGTGCATATGTATCAATACTTGTAAAAATAAGATATTAATACTTTGATGTGTAACTTAATATGATCAAACACCTGAAGATTAAACTTTGTATAATGTATTTACATATAAATACTTCAGTGCATAGATATAAATACTTTCAATACTTGAGATTAATACTTTCAGATGTCATTCAACGTCATATGTAAAAAAATATTAAGTATTGCGGTCCTCCTATATAGTTATGACAATATTGATATTTTAAGAAACGTGTATGGTCCCCCAGCCCCCCCTCCCCATTTAGTTTGAGTGGTCCATACAGATATTTATGGTGCGATGACAGTTTGAGAGATTTGGTTGGGAAGACAATTATTTATGTTAAAATACTTTCGTGCATATGTATAAATACTTCTATGCATATGCATAAATACTTTTGTTCATAGGTATTAATACTTTAGAAATTGTGCGGGGACGATACGGATTATATAAGAAAATTGTGCGGGGACGATCCCTCCAAATTAGTTGTGAAAGTTATGTGTGGGGACAGAGGTGTGGGGACATTATTTATGTACCCTTCATAGAGATTAATACTTATATTGTTCCTGTTAAATACTTTGATGTTTTCTGTTAAATAGTCTCATTTTATTAATATTTTAGTGGTTTCCATGATAGTTATGAAAGTTAAGTGCATAAATAATACAAAAATAGAGGTGCCGACACAATTATCAGAATCCATATAAAAATTAGCGGCAAGTCTCTTTTGGAAGCCGTCGAATATATATACTTCATGATAAATAGTCTTTCAATTTTCTATATATTATTTTAAAAACGCGCGATAAATAAGATATCTCCAAGAGTCCAAGTGATATCATATCTGCTCGGTCATATGTTCAATAAATATATATAGTTATATTTTATAGTTCAAACATTTACCATTAGTGCAATAAACTGATTCAGATCTTTTCCTATGTTACACAAGTCACGGCAAAAAAATAGATTGCCTCCACGCTAAGGACGGATTAATTTAGTAAGGTAAAATGAAGACCAATGTTTTTTTTTTTTCTAATTATATTGCACATATAATATTATTAATATTATATTCTTATTTTTTTAAAGAAAAATTATACTTGAACCCCCTTAATTACAATCTAACGATTTTGATGTGATCACCATATTTATATTTATATCAAGGTTTAATATGCGGTTTGACCATTATTCTAAATATCTATGCTTGGTATGCTGGCTCATCATTGAGATTTGTGTCGTTCGACAATCAAAATCAGCAATTATATTTTGATGTTTAAGATATAATTAGTTTAAGGCCATTGACTCCAGGATTTCCGTCTGTATCGTACCAGTATGTGTACCAGTAGCACCATTCCCTCATACTATTGGCTTTGTATGAGCGAATTTTTTCCCAAAATACCTGCAGCTCCTTTTTTGTGAAGTACTTGTGCCTGAGACAACATATCACATGTTTGTTCAAAGTACTTATGTAGTTCAAATTTGACAACGGATTGACTTTTTTAGTAATTTCTCTTTTAATTGTAGATTTATGGTTGATTGATGCTCTAATCCCTCTACAAAATAGGCTTTTTAGTTGAGCTCCTTAGAGGTGTCGTATATTGGATTATATGGCTGGAGCGTAATAATTTGTGTTTTAAGTTTAGCAATATGACTTAAAGCGATTGGTTCACAAATCATCGCATTGATCTATTTTTGGTGTAGAACAATTACTGATGACTATTTCCTTAAACTTACTCTCTTATTACCATTTGATGTAAGAGATATACCTGTCCAGATACTCGCTGATACAGTGAAAGCAGGGGCGGAATTAGAAAATTTAGAGGGGGACTGAAAATTAAAGTGTTGATAGGAATGATGTTAATTATAACTATGCTGATTACTGATTTAATATTTTCCACTACAGTTCCAGTATCATTCCCCATTGTTTAATCACAATGATTTATATGTCTTTTGTTTATGCATCGCACTAAATTTATTTCATCAAGTACAAGAATAGACAATCATTAAGAGATTGGACAAATAATAAAAATAGAGATAGATAAAGTTTGGTTATATTTAAATTTATCTCATGATTTCTCATAGCTATTTGGTTTCTTTGTGTATTTGTGTCCTATTGAAACTATCACATGCTATGATTTAGCCGTTTAGAATTTGTTTCTTTTTAGTATTGCAGCAAACTATGTTGATGTAATTAATAGGTTAGCTTGTTTTCTTAAAACAGTTGGTATGTGCTGTTTTGTAATTATGAGAATGGTACCAGTGGTTTGATACCTTTTTCATTATGATTTCAATGAGATCAGTGGGCTATTTGCACTTTAATAATAAAAAAAAGAGACCTGGTGCTTGAGACTAACCTAAAGATAGTGCTCTAAAGTAACCTATGAGCAAGATAACCTTATCGTACCAATTAGACATCATTCCCTAATCGGTCTATACTTGAATTTGTCAATTTAATTCACTAGTGGAGAATATCAGATTAGATTAAGTATTATATGGAGTCGGATTAGATTAGGTACTTGGTCAGTTAATTTTAAAATGAAAACTGCGAGTGTGATGAACATGCCACCAATTAGGACCCCCTAAGTGCTAATTAGTTACAATTAATTTCTAGGAGCACCTTTTTCCAAGTCGTTATGGCAATGAGTACCTTCCAGAGTTCTATCTTAAAGGAACCACAGGAAAACAGAGGTATATCAGAATAAAATATGAAATATTTACTTAAATAGTACACTCTAAGAACATTAACATAATAGTTGCTCAAAATTGTATATTGGAGCAGCAAAATATATATGGTTATGGTCATGTGAAATTTTAAATTCATGACAATATATATTGGGGAATTCAATAAAAAACTATGAAATTACCTATTTCTCCCTCCAAATATTATCACAAGATAGGAAGAAAAAAATAATTCGGTAGTGGATCAACAAGGCACAGATGAATTTTGATCTCACATGAATATCATTACATTCTAGTGGGAAAAAAACAACAAGTAATTTATCTTTCTGATGATGAAAGTTGATGATTAGGAAAATCATCTTCTATTTGTTGCAATGCTCATTTCATAGTAACATAAATTTTATTAAATGACATACTGGTGTTTGAGTATGCTAAGATTTAAACACCATTTCATAGTAACATAAATTTTATTAAATGGTTGAGTTTTATTAAATAACATTTAATACTGGTTGAGTTACTATGCGGCTTATCAAACACCATTTCTGGGTTATCGATCAGTATTAAACACCATTTCATAGTAACATAAATTTTATTAAATGACATACATGTTTTTTTTTATCTTTTTTGATATATTTTCATACAAAATGACATATTAAATGACAAATAAGATTTTTTTAAAAAAATATAAAAAACAATTGAAAGAAATGAAAACATGACCAATTAATTATCAATCAATCTAAAAAGTTCTTATTAACATTTAAAAAATGAAAACAAATCATAACCAATTAGAAAGATGATACAAGTTGCACGTGACGAACATGTGTGTAAATAAATTTAGACATCTATAAAAATATAAAGAAGATGTGTATAATCAATAGAAGGTAGATTATTTAATTGGAGGGTTGATATCTTTTAATCACAACTGTTGGTAGGTTAGAAAATCTGCGTACATCATATAAGAATGGATTGTAGTATGTTATTTTGCGTAACATGTTTTGTATTGGTTGGATTGTATAAATTGTTATGTTGGTTGGGTTGGGGCATAGATATGCAGGTGCGGGTATGGAGGAAAGACCAACGGATGGGTTCGGTCATTATTTTTAGGCCCATCATGTTGAGCCAGATAAGTCAGAAATGAATTTTTTTAACAAGCAAGTCAAGCATGAGCTTGACATATTACCTCCAGGATAAAATTCATTGCCATTTCTAATCAAACATGATAAAATCCTACAGCCCGAACATTATATTATAATAATAGAGATTAAGCAATGCATAATTACAATTAAATGCTTTTAAGTTTTTATATAGTTCAATCTCTCTTATAAAATATTAAATGTTTATTTGTAGTATAGTAGTTAAATTTGTTTACTGTGATTGTGGGAGAACTTGAATTCAAATCCCACCTACTATATTATATATTTTTACATTTTGATTTTTAAGTCTCATATCTAAATTTTCTAATTCTGCTTCTGTTCAGAATATGGTACAACTGATTTCTAATGGTTTCTAAGTTATTTTTCAGACGAATTTTAAGGGATATTTGTGCTTTGTTTGTGCTGAGGGGTTGTATCTTAAAAAACAAATAGAGACTCTCAGCACAGTAAAGCACAAGGATCTCCAAAAATTCATCTATAAAATAGCTTAGAAACCTTTAGAAATCACTTATCTAAATTTTAGGAGATCCTCTTAGGTTTGTCATCCGGGTTTTAAATACTCTCATAAAATTTAATTAAACAAAGCAATCTCTTACATTGTTGACACTAAGTGTTGATTATCCTCAATTTAATTTTACCAGTGATGTGGACATTAAGTCACTAACTGTCATGTAATCACATCTGCCACATCATCATCATCATCATCCGGGTTTCAGTGCCACTTGTAGATCGAGTCACGTTAAAAAAAATTAGTGTCTTAATAACAAGCATCAACATTTCCAGAAAAGTCCCAATTAATTCATTGTTGTGTGTTTTTCTCCACGAATTAATGCGCAACTAATTATGTTATCATTATGCATGTCTTAAGCATTACAGAAAAGAATTATTGTGCCCCAAAATTTGTTTAATATAAAAAATACTTATGATTGAAAGAAAAAATCACATTTTTTATTTAATAGCTAATTATTTCGGAATTAAATCCGAGGAACAAATCTAGTAATAATAAAAGAACAAAAGAGATTTTCACAGAGGGAGCAGTTAGGTGGCAAACCGTATAGCAATCCTGACCTTGAAAAGTGAACGACATGCATATCTTCTAAAATTGACTACTCGTTATTTTGATTTTTTTTTCTAATCTTCAGGTATTTTGGAGAAGACAGAAAAAGAGAAAAAGCTTTTAAACCACTATTCCAATCACAAATTCCAAGTTCGATTAGACTTACTATTTCTTGCGTGGTCAAACAATTTTCTAAATTATACATTTTAATATACAACTTAATTAATATTTATGGGTTTTATATGATATATTTATAAATATGTTGCTCCTGGTGTGAGCATTCCATATGATTTTACCGTTGTATCAAAAGATAAAGAGTGAGGCTACGGTACTATGCATAGCACGGTTGGGTCCGTGCTACGGCTCAGTATTTGAGTTTTCAAAATTCTAACTGTCGATCCGAACTGTTCAATATGATTATAAAATAAATATGTACTTGCAAATCAAATTTTACATTTTTTCAATTTTTTTACTATATTTTTAGATAGGTAGAAAATCACTTGATCTGAAAATTCTGAACCATCCAAAAATAGTGATTTTCTACCTATCTAAAAAAATATAAAATTTGATTTGCAAGTACATATTCATTTTATAATCATGTTGAACGGTTCGGATCGACCGTTAGAATTTTAAAACCTCAAATATTGAGTCGTAGCACGGACCCAATCCGTACTATGCATAGTACCTTAGCCTCACTCAAAGATAAAATATCGGAAGAATAAAATTACTGTCGTGACATACTGTTAATACAAATTTCAAATCAATAGTTTGTTGTAGACAATATGGTCGAACCGTACAATTTGATGTTTACCAACTTTTCCACTTGCATAAAAAAAGAAATTGTTTACCAACTTTTTCCATATTTCTACATAAATGAACTTCATGGCAAAATTAGGTCACAACTAAAACCAAAAACCTAATTACCATAGAGACCCTCTTTTCAACACATTTAAAATTTATTTTTTATATAGTCAAGCAGCCAAGCTGGTAATGTACGGTGGCGACGCAGGAGAGAGATTGAGAGCACTTATCTGTGCCTGTGGTCCTTGGTGCTTTCTTGGTGAAAAGCCAACCCACATATCAGGTGGGTAAAGAAACCCTCAGCAACGTAGATCACTTTTCCTTTTTTTTTTTTTTATAAAACTATTCAAAATTTTAACTTTTTTTCGTTAAATTCAAAAGTTTTGTTTCAATAACTTGGACTTGTTGAAGTTTTAATGTATTATGCGTTGACATTTATCTTTTATTGTTATCACTGAACAATCGGGCTCTCTTAGTATTTTTTGATTTCATACTTTTGAAATTGCTGAATTTTTTGGACGGGATGTATCAAGGCTTCTTAAGGAAACCGAATTAAAGATCCTAAAGGATCTTATAGATTTTGACAATCTATATAATCGAATCTCACTGTTTTCTCAAAACAACATACAAGAATTCAATCCTGAATTTTCGAGGGTCTATTATTATTTTTGTCTTTTAGAAGAGATGAAAAAAAGAATATAAAGAAGAAAGTTTTTTTTTATTTTTTCCACCTTTACTGTTTATTTTATTTTTAATATTTATATATTTATTGAGTATTTACTCAAATATGCAATAAGAGAGAAAAATCTGTCATGCAAAACAATATAAATTCTAAAAAAAGAGCAAAAGGATTTACAGGATTTTTGAATAACACATAATTTTATCGATTGCCAATAAATTGATAACTTGGTATTAATTTATGGACTTAGAAATTCATTTCTAATTGAACTTTTTCAAACTGTTTCTTTTTCAGAACTAAAAACACTTGTGCCAAACCAAAATGAATAGTATTTAGTTCTAATAAAAGTATTGTAAACTGTATGGCCGACTTCCACGTAATAACTCCACTAAAGGGGATTCTATTAGTGGAATGACTTTAGGTACACCAGTACGATAGTGACTGCCCAATGACCCATTTGGTCCTGAGGTAAGGAATAACCAGTTACATGTCGTTAATACAGCCAAAACCACGCCTGTAACCTAAGTGAATTTGCGGAAATCCACCAGATACACATGAAATACATGTAGAATCATCATTAGAACCATTATACTTGCTGACCATTGATGAATGAGTGAATATTAAAAAAATTATTAATATACGTTTGGCAAATTTTTGATACAAAAATAATATTTTAGAACACTAAAGATATGTACAGTAAAAATAATACGATTACTCAAGTATGAATTTTTACAAAGAAATATATACATGATTGTTGTATTATTTTAAAATCTTCGTTATATATTTTTTGATAAAAAGATGGAAATCTAATCAAATTTATTCTTCTTTAATAGAGAAGTGAAAAATGAGGATACATGAATTATCTGATCAATATAAATAAAAAAATATTAGCAGAATTACACGGTGAATATATAAATAATTTTAAAACTAAAATAGTTGAAAACATAACTCTATAAAGCAGAGTATGTCCGATGTCTATGTGATCCAATTTGAATTTGATGGGTAACGCTTCTGTCAAATCTGCTTCAAAATACGCACATGCCGTTTCAATATCCGTGCGCATTCGCTCAACATTTATGCTAATTAAGTACGCACACATCTTAAAACGAATCCAACGGAAGTATTGTTCATCAAACTCAAATTTGAATCCAATAAGCATCCGACCTACCTTTTACCCTTTTTATATATCTATAATATAATTGAGATACTGACCTACTAATTACTCGTTATACGGACCTATGACCTATCAGCTATTGGGGTAGTGTTACAAAAGACTAAAGCTACTGGAACTGTTGTGGTGTAATTATATCATTTCTCCAAAGGCCAAAGATATATTGATGTAAAAAGTCATGGTGACGGTGCTTACAAAAAGGAAGAGCAAATGATATATAAGAAACTTGCACTTGCTTCTCCACTAAAGAAAATATCCTAAATTAGGGCTGTCGGATGACATGTCATGATTAACCTAATAACTCTAATTTTTGTCTTAACTTGCTTTTATTTGATTAAAAAAAACATAGGGGCTTCTATACTTCAACGAGGAGAATAATTAATACGGATAAGCAAAGAACAATTTCTCCCAAATCTATAATTATTTAGAGAACTTATCATAGTGTGTATTGCAATATCAATAAAAAGGGAATTTTATTATCAGGCGAGTAAGTACAATGCAATGCAATGATACAATAGAATAGATATCTGATCATTCCATTAGAACTTATTTGACAAACAGGCAGGGAAAGAATGGGTAATATATGTTAAATGCAAATAAAATTGAATGAAATTGTAAAACACACACACACATTTGTAAAAATATAATTAAAACTCGTGCACTTTGCACTATAGTTTCTACTCGAATATAATATGGTATAGTTAATGCAGGTGACATAAAATTCAGGAGAGATTTTCACCAACACTACTACAAAAAACATATTTACTATCGCTCATTTATCATTGAGTGTCATTCGGCACAGATTGTGTATGTAACCAGCACTGTAAATACTTTGAACTTTTTACCGACTGTTCGGTCTAACCAACCGATGGAGTTGATGGCCCCCTCCTTTGCCATCCTTTTTTAATATCCTACCGTTAGTTTTGAGTGTCTTTGTGATATCGGATGGGTTACAACACCGATGGCGTAAATGTGATGATCTTTACCATCCGTGATGTCAATTGGGCCGTCAGTTTTGGATTGATCAATACCAACCGTGTTACTTTTTGAACCGATGGTGATGTTTTCAGGGGCAACACTGTAAATAAGTTTGGAGCTATACTGTGCAATTATAATGAGATAATTATTAAATAACATACATAATACCAGCTCAATAATATCTAATTAACTAATAAGGATTAACTGGCTCCTGAAATTTTTGTGTTATAATTTTTTAACAGAAAAAGTTCATAACCAAGAGTAAAATATCACTAGCTTACTAGATAATACTGAGCTCAATCGTAACTACTCATTGTTATCATAAGTTCATAACCAAGAGTAACAGAACTTTATAAGAAAATTAAATTAAAACAGATCCAAGGAATGTACCTAATGGTAATAATATTACCAAATTAACATCCAAAATAGATCCCAATATATATTACAAAACATTCATACACAAAATATGTTGAAACATCCATATATAAACTAGCTATAGCTAGTATAACTCTAAAGTCTTCAGACAACAACTGAAATAATCATATTTATCAAATAATGCGTATACAAATCTCCAATTCCGATCGGTAAAACCCAATTCCATTGTTGTAAACGTCATTCTACAATAGTGATCAGAACAAGTGATCAATGTAGAATAGTTCCTAAAATTTCTCAATTCCCCTATAACAAACATGAGATACTGCATCACTCGTTGTACCATGGTATCAAACCTCCAAAATTGAACCTCAACTATCTCGATATTTCTTCTATCAGATGCTTCAACCAGCGGGACTAGAACTATAGTTTTTTGCCATTCTTCATAATCACGATCACAAAACTACAACAAATAATTGATCAATTGATAACTAGATCTTTACTTTAAACTTTCTTAAAAAAAAAAACTTTAAACATCAAATTAAAAATGAAGAGAAGCTATGTATTTGGAAAAAAAACTTACACAAAACTGATGTTGTATTATTGTAAGCTTTGTCATCTTTGGACAACTCACTATGATCCAAGTTTGCATTTCGAAATATGAATAAGAACAGAGAAAAACAGTGAGAATCGTTAAGTTCTCAAATTTGAGGTGTTTTTTCGGCAACTCCTCTAAAAACAGTGCCTATACATGTTTGAGAAAATAATATATATATATACAATTAAACACAAATTAGAATAAACTATATATAGAACTCAATTTAATTAATTCCCACAACATCAATTGATCAACTTAAAGATGGGTTGATCAATTGATGGCCAGGGACAATTGATGTATGCACGCATGTGCAGTATATAGTAAAAATGATATGATCGAGCTAGGTGCATACCAGGCGCAGATGGCACTTGAGGTGAAATTTCAGAATATGAACATTTTTAACCTTGTGCAGTAAAGTAGTAATCACCCTCATGGAAGATAGGGCTAAAGAATCCATGGCATTGATGTTAAGGAAGGACAAAGAGGTCCACAGGTTGCTCCACCTCTTCGCCAGCACGCTCGTACGCACCGCCTCCCTGGTCTCGAACAGCCCTAAGATATGCGAAGTATATCGTCGGACAAATTACTTATGTAGTCACTCATGATTGTTTCAATTTGAAAGGGAACTAGTGAGAAGAGAGGAAGAAAGAGGTGATCACAAAAAGAGGAATAGAGAGAGATAAGAGAAACCCTAACAGAAGAGAGGTGATCACACAAAGAGTAAACGAAAGACAAGAGTACTGATGAACAGAGTAAATGAGGAAGGTGAAGAGTGCAGAGAAATTCTAGTCGACTAGACCGCCAGCTTAGAAATTAAACTTTTTCAAGTAACACACAGTTTGAATTTAGATCCAACCGTTGCATATGAGTTAGCACAAATATTAAATCACACAATTACAGATTGAACGGTCAAGTTGTAAACTAAAAATTTCAAGTACTTTTTTCCTATATTATCGACAATTGTGTTCTGTTTCTTTAATATTTCTATTGGAATTAACGCCATCGGCTTAGGGTTCGAACCGATAGTGTTAGTGCCTACACCATTGGTTAAACCGATGGTGATCACTGTGTGGTCGTTTCGTCTTCCCAATATTTTTTTATCAACACCATCGGCTCACTAGTTGACGCAAATTTTGTGTTTAAAATTGAACCGTATGATCTGCAATTTTGTTATTTAATATCCGTGCTTTCTCAGATCCGACTTGTGGATCTAAATTGAAACTTTGCGTTACTTTAGGATTAAGTTATTCAAACAGTGGACTGAATATGACATGCCAAATTTGGGCTCGCTGCTTATTTTCGCACAAGAATAATAAAATATTCAAATATTTTCCTTACTTTCGCACTATTTTTTTTCTTTCTCACTTTATATAACTCTAATTTTGTCTTGCTTTCTCACTTTATATTTTTCAATATTTTTATGCTTTTTCGAAAATATTTTCTAATTTTTACATATATTATATGCAATTTCAATAAAATTCAATAAAACTTTCCAATAATGTACATATATGTTCAATAAATATTTCAAAAATAATACTGCTTGAATTATAATAAAACTGATACACCATATTTAAAAGTCGTTAAAACAACGAAAATTATTGCACCCAAAACAATAAATTGTGTATCACATGTACATTCAAGGAAATGTATAATTAAGCTGTCAATTATTAGTTTGTACAAATTTACCTCAAGTGAAATTATAATAAGCGTTGTATGCATGAATGGTGAACTTACATATATTATGCATACACGACATAGTATATATCGTAAATACACATAACAAACAATATTCATCATTCAACTACATATACATTGCCGTAATTGCCGTAATTGATGTATACATATATATAAACTAGTAAAACTGTAAAGTCTTTTTGAAATCCCCTGCATTAGGATTTCATGGGTCCACTGCATCTGGAACGGCTAACCAGTATAAAATTGTCCAATCCCACCCACTGTAATTCGGTTCTAAATCATGCGTTCGGTGTACAATTGTTATAGTCCGAAAAATTGTAACTAATTAATTAACTAACAAATTACAATTTACAGCTAATTAAATTTTTTAGTTAATTCAATAAATAAATTAAAATTATATAAGATGCTATTAAAAACAACATAAAACTACAATTTATTAAATTAAATATTTACAAATTAGAATTGTCATAAAATGAAATACAAAATTTGTGACATATTAAAAAATAAGTAATCTTATGAGAATAAAAATATTAATAAAAAGTTTGTTAATAAAAATCTAATAAAGTTACAAACAAATTACAAATTAAACAACGAACATTCGAAAAATTCGTATTAATTTCTAAAAGTAAGTTTCGTTGATTTGGTTTGATTAAATGTAATGGATTCATTAGATATCGTCAAATTAAACCTCTTTAATTGCTGGACAAATCTCAAACCCATCAAATTAATTTATCACGATCTTAAAGCCTCCCCTCTCTATTTCTTGCCTTGACAGCTGGCCCCCACTCCCTCTTTCCCTTTCCTCCTTTTATCGGACCGGGTCCAATCTCTCTCGTCCCCTCTCTATCCCGCTGTCCCCACTGATCTCTTCGGCTCTCTCTCGTTCCTTCCTGAAGAAGAAACAGAACGACTTTTGGGTTTCATTTCTCTCTGCCACGCGCCTCTTGTGCTGATTTTCATCGCTGTCCTTTCCTTGTCAGGGAGCCCGTACTGGCGATGACCCTAGCTAACCCACTCTCGCGACTAAGAGGGCTGCTAATGAGCTTGAGACTCGCTCGAATTCAACGAGAGAAGCATAACGGTCCGGCTCTAACTCGGCTGGGCCCGGCTCAGACCATATTTGTGCTTGCAAATATGGTCACTTTGATATCTTCGCTGTTGATATTTTTTTCGCTGCTCACTTGCAAATATGGCCCCGCTGAGAACAGTTGATATTATCAAAATGAATTCATTTTAATAATATACAAATTGCATACATTAAAACATCAGGACTAGCGAAGTCTCTTTTAGAAAATAAAGAGATCAATTTAGTTTTTATGTTCTTAAATCAAACCTGTGTAAAGTTGAAATTCAATAATTAATTTGAAAATTTTGAAAATGCTTGATTAAATCCTTTCAATATATTTCTTACTGATGTAAATTATTTTAATTGACATGTAAATTTTTATTCTGTAACCTGAATTTACAACTCATCACATTAATATAAATCACAGCTGAAAATAATATTTGAACCGAATTCTACAATTTCAACCATGTTTAATATCTCAGATAGCATCAAGAACAAATCTCCAATTTCATAAAATTCACATAACAACTTACAACTATAAGTATGAAGTATGAACCAATCAAACCAGCAAAAGTAGAAAAATGTAAAAATATCAAACCAGCAGCAAGGCATGCAAGAAAAAGGCACAGCCACACAACAGTCAAGCGGGAAAAATCAACAAACCGCGCGAGACATCCACATAACAAACAACACACGACAAGGCATCATCAAGCACAACAAGCAACAAATAAAAAGGGGTCCTTAAGCATTTACCCAATATAAAAGGCATAATCGGTTATATACCCATCAAAACTTTTGAAATTGGATATTTGTCCATATCCTATTCAAAATTTACCTCAAATTTGAATAGGATATGGGCAAATATCCAATTTCAAAAGTTTTGATAGGTATATAACCGATTCCCCCATATAAAAAAGGACTTGTACTAAAAGAAACTTCAGAGCAAATTCCACCACCATTCTTCAAGCACATAAGAAACTATTCCACCTGTATTTAGATAATAATGAAACTTCAGGGCAAATACTTACACATGCTTAAAACTTAAGCAACATACTAAAAAAAAATGCTAAGTATTGGTAAAATTATATCACTTTGATATTATTTTGATGCCCATGAAGAGCTAATAAAATGCTAGAATATGTCCCTTAAGTGAAATATAAAACAGGATATACATATAACAGTAATCCAAGAAAAAAAGACAGAATATAAAGCAGTTATATGAGCAACATGCTTCCAACAATCCTTGTGTCCTTTTAAGGAAGCATATGTTCATCAGAACTTATTCACTTCCAGAGATCCCACAACCTTGTATCAATCCTTGTCCTTTTACAAAAAGAACCCTATATAGATCCCATATCATGTACCAGACCCCAAATCACAACCAAACCTCACATTAAAAACTAGCAAAGAAATATAGGCTACATGTACTAATTATAGTAGAAACCGTTACATAGATCCCATCCATATCCTGTATCAGACTCCACATTGCATAAAAACCCTTAAAACACCAAAAACACAAAATGATAAATAAAGTATTACCTCTAACACCAATCAAGAATTCGGCATGAATGGATGAAATTGGCCCAAGTTGAAGCTCCCATCAATAGAGGCAAACCAATCTTTTGAGGAAATGAGTACCTCGATCGTCTCCGGTGTCATAGAGCTCCATAAATGATCTGTCAACCGACCCGCTGCACTAAAAGCTGACTCAGATGCAACGGTTGACACTTGTGCCGCTAAGAAATCTCTTGCCATTTTTGCTAAAGTCGGATACAATTCCGAATTTTTTCTCCACCATTGCAAAATATCAAATTCTTCATCCAACCCTAGCACCAAGGCATCTTCCAGATAGTTATCCAACTCGGATCTCTTTTGCCGCGATTGACAGTTTTGAGAATGAAATTTCTGAAAACTCATCTCACACTTCTTTTGTTTCTAGTTTTGACCTTCCACTTTCGGTGACATACTAGTTGTCGCTTGGCCTATTGTGCTCTCATACTCTTTGTACCATTTTGTAAGCGAAGTCCGCACACATTCTATTTTTTCTTTGTACACATTAGTGTCATCTCCATATGCAATAGGTACGTAACTCTATCCTCTATGTACCTAGCATTTCTGAGTTGTCGTCCCAATCTCATTCAATTTCGGGGTACTTATAGGCCTATAGGTCGGTTTGGGTCCCGTACAGACACTCGATTGGGCCTACCTCGCAGGCCGGTAAGTCGGTTCGAGTCTTCGTACGGACAATTCGAGCGGTCTTATCTCGCTGACTGGCGAGTTGATTAGTTTGGACTTAGTACTCAGCCCATAATAATTTTATGAAACTTTTAGTACATGACCCTATCAATTATGTTTCAAATAACTTTGTAAACACTTTGTATAATATGAAAGAACACGATATGGACATTATACATTTTTTTTTCCATTATAGATATTGAATATAGTAATCATATATGGCTTATGAACATTCTTGTTTTGGTAATTAAAAGAGAACTTTTGAGTGTTTCTTTCTATTTTTTGTAAAATAAGAGTACAAGAAATATCATTTGATGGATTATTGAAAAAAAATAAGTTGTGGAATTTGCAATTCAATCCATATTTATCCTATATTAATGAGACAAATCATGCGAAATAATCACAACTAGATTATAAAAAATAAGCAAATAATTATAGGTTTATTGATTTTCTCTAATATCTTAATTTAAGATTTAAAAATTTGTGCAAATAAAATTAATTAAGAATTATTTATCATATTTTTTCACAGGATTTCAACATAGACAATAGGCTAACTTTCTTTTTACTTGTTTTTTCTAGTGTGACAAATATCTGCTCCTAGTACAATTATATAACATATTTGAATAAAAATCAAGCAACACATGTATGACAGATCATACAAAATTTCTCTCACTCTCTCTTTCTCTTAAATAAAAATCAAGCACCACATGAATGATAGATCAGGCAAACCTCACTCTCTCTTTCTCTGATATATATCACAATTCAAGTGCACATGCTAAATCACATTGCATAAAGTACATCTAATCTTTTTGAGACCATATAATAAAGAATAGAGTTAAAATACATCATTGATTTTGTACTCAATAATGTTTCACGTTGCCTTGTTAAGATTAAATAATGCATAATTGTGATAACTGATAACTGACCTCATATTTGCAAAAAAGGAAAACATAAAAGTTCAAATACGTTCTTTATGATGTAGATTATTTTGTGCCTTAAAATTGGTACAATTAAAAACTCATCAATCCTCTATCCTCTGATTTAAATTATTCATATTTGTCTAACACGGTTACTTAAATCATTACTTTGCATATAAAAACACATAAAATCTCAGTGCAGATAAATGAAGACGAATTGAAATGTCTCATGCAATTAAAAACAATGTCTCTTGCGATTTAAAATTATTAGCACTTCATAAGTAACCAAACTTAAATTTGATGTTGTAAAAAAAAATGCATTTACAATATATTTACGCTTTTCAACACTCAATATACTCTCTGCTTTAGCATGTACAAATAATCTTCATAGTTCTTTATTCATAAAGGGATCTTTTTAAATAGAATTAGTTTTAATGATTTTAACGGAACAAGCACAGAGGAGTTGGATTTTATAAAAAAACAGCTCAAATGTGTTTGCTCCACGCCATTTCACGTGAAATGGTACTAAAGAAACTTTGACAAATTTTCTGTGAAATGGCTCCACCGATCTCTTGCCTCGGTGGAGCTGTTTTTCATAAAATCCAACTCCGCTTGTACTGTTAAAATTATTGGGGCTGTTCGGCAACACATGGGGGATTAAATATTAATCCGCACTAAGGAGGGGTTGTTCGGTAAGTTAAAGGAAGAGGCAGGGAATTAAGATAGCTAAAGGAGGCTAAAAGAAGGAAAGATGTGCCTTAAGGAACGGGCAGGGATTAAGATCCGGACAAAAAGGAGGCTAAAGGAGGTTGTCTTAATCTGCGCTAAGGAACCAGTGTTCGGTAGAATTAAGAGGCTAAGGAAGCTAAAGGAAGCTCTTTTAGTCTTAAGGAGGCTTAAGGAGGGGTTGCCGAACAAGTGCATTAAGATTAGTTCTAGTTAAGAAAAAAATCTTCATATAGCATGATCTGTGAACATGTACTTGAAACATCCAGTCTCAAATATGACCGGCCCAATATTATTTATAATTTGGACAATTTGGTTGGAGCACCATACATATCCAAAGTCTCCATTTAAGGTTTCTTTTATAATTTGCTATTTTGGGCCACTTACATATCTGCAATAGGCCTTGGATACAAGGCCCGTAAATTGAATCAAAATAAAGTGTATACCGAAGAGTTTGGGGCCTTATTATTAGAGAAGATTGTTGTGGGTTAAACCCCTATTATACTATTATAGTGACCTCGCTGCTCTATTGTTTTTTCCTTTTTGTTTCCTGTTTTAGTAGATCGCCTGTTTTGCTCATGGACTTTAATATATCCATCTCTGGAAGGCCAGGTGACTAAGACAACTGGCATGATTATGTGGGATAGTGGTAATAATTTTGGTTTGAGAGCTAGATGAATATAATTGTTGTTAGTGCAGATTTTCCTCGACTTGTTTTGCAATTTTCATAAAATCGTTATGCTTGCTTGTGTGTCTTTTCATGGTAATCTATAGGTACTAGGATGAGGGATTAAAAATGACAGGATGAAATATTGTTGGACAGCAGAAAGATTTTAAGCACAGGGAACCAGCTGAATTGGATTCGGGTACAAAAACAAATAGAGATAAAGAGTACCTATGCAGGATAACTAATTTCAGACGAATTGCAATTTTTAGTCTTAGGAGGGGGTCTCTATGCAAATTACCCTTAGGAACGGGGAAGGTTTGTCCATAGATATTATGTACTCACTAGGTTAGTCTTAGCTACTGAGTAGAATGTATTTGTAGATATGTTAAAAGCATTTTGTTTCAGCAATGAAACAAATGTGAAATGTATCATCCCACTTACTTTATAAAAACAAGTATAATTTGTTTTCACCTTTGGAAAAATCACTTGATCAATTACACAAGTTCTCCTTCTAAATATATTTTTTTAAGCACAACAACACACTCTCAAGGAATAGCTTTTATTTCATGTTTTGCTTTACAAATATTAATTCATTCGTTGAATTATTTGCACAAGGAAAAAAAGGCTGAAGGGGTAGGAAGTGAAAATGATGATGTCAGTAACAATAAATACATCAATCACAGCAACAAATAACCAAAACACTACATATCAACACATTGCTAACAACTAAACACAAACTGCAATCGGCACAAACTCGGAATATTAAAAGAAACATACCTACTAGTACACTCAGTCTACTAAAGCCAGTTTCCTAAATTAGCAATTAATGCCATTTGGATGGTTTCTCAAACCAAAAAATGGCATATTTACAGACTCGACCTCTAAAATTTTCAAATCTATTCATTTAACTTTTTCTAATTATAATGTCAGCTACAAATCTGGGACTGTTGATAGTATTTTACAGATTGAGGTCCCTTTTCAATAACTTCGGCCAGCTGATCACTAGACCTAATGGTGCTAGTTTGTTGCAATAATTGGACAAGTGAGAGAAATATGTCCATCCTGGTTACATCTCGATTAGCCTATAAGAAACAGAAAGAAGCTATTTCAGAGAACATGTAATGAAGAAATAAGTTCTTTAAATATTTTATTTCATGAAGATTTGCCATTACCTCAACTAGAAATCGTGCCCAAATTTTCCTGTCACGTAGTTCCATCACACCTTTAAGAATCGTCAGGCCGAAACCACGTATTATATCAGCTATCTCAAGAAAGAATCCCCTTTCCTCACAAAGCATCTGTTAACACCAAAATTGGATCATATAATAAACGAAAAAGGTCTCAAGTTTTTCGAACAGATAACAGACAATGTGGCCGTTTTAAAAGGCATTATTTTATTACATACCTCAACGAGCATCTGACCTCGTGGCATGAGATCCTCCACTATGATTGGACAAACCATGGTCTGGCCTGCCACCTCATAGGCCCATGTAGCGCCACCTCCGCTGCTTTCATTGCTGGAATTATCTTTTAACACCACTCCACTCTCTTCCCCAATCATCTAAAGATAGATGAACAGCATAGATTTTAAAATCATGTACAAGTACAATCGCATTCATAGAGATACAAAAGACAAAGAAATTTATGGTTGTTATGAAATTCACCTTGGGCTGATCAGCTTGTTTAACTTTCTCAGCATATTTAGTTACGCTTTGCAAAAACAACATATGCTTGATGGTGCGGTCCAACAAAGCATCAATGCTACACTGCATGGTCAATAAATTTTTGATGAATTCCCTTACTTGTAAAACAGAAAAGCAATTAAATAAGTTTTAAAAAGTTATCAATATGAAGTACCTTGGCACTATTGGGGACAATTTCACGTAATTCTTTGACACGGTCCTGAATCTGTTGCCGGTCTTTTGGCCTAGGCCGCGTACTCTCTCCTGGCCTAGCTCTTTTTTTAACCATCTTTAAACCTTCTTCAGGCTTCTTTGCATTATTTATGCTACAACTATCATCAACTGATAAAAATTTCCCATTTGTACCATCCAAAACCCCCTCTATGGAACTGCCTTGCATTATACTGCTACTGTTGTTACTGTTGCTGTTATCTGAAGTATGACTAATTTGATTTTTTGACTGGGATGAAGAGGGTTTATTTTCACTATCAGTGATGAATGTGCCAAGTAATTGCTCAAGACTTGGTTCTGAAGTGATGAATTGTTTTGAATCTCCCAAATTTGGCATGCTGAAATTTGAATTAGTGTCTGAAGCCAATGCTGTGTCATCCCACCAATTATGGGCAAAGGCATTGCAACTGAGTTCTGTTATCATACTTTCAAGAAAATCATTTTCTGGAAGCACCAATTGCTCAAGAGGTGTTGATGCAGAAGTGGAGCAGCCCAGCTGTGAACTTATACCTAGGAAATTGTCACTTGATTCAATTTGAGGGAAATTTATGGATCTGTTATCTAATTCACTAGAGACAGGAAATCCATTTGAACTCATTTGACACGGTAAATCAGGTTCAATTGCATTAGGGTAGTACAGGTTTGGTTGAATGGTTTGTGGTATTTGCACTGATACAAACTTGTTTGCAGAATGCTGATTGTAGATTATCGCATCTTCACTAGAGAATTTAGATTTCTCAAGCATATGTTTGACTTTGTCGGCAAACTCCAAACTTTCAGCTACCTGGCAAAAGAAAACAAATAGTTGAGCAAAGTAATGGTTAGTTATTATTAGGAAAGGTTCTTTTGAAGTTCTTTTTTACTTAGGCTATTGTTTTCACAAAATAAGAACTAACCCTTTGCATGGAACCAAATTGAACTGCACCAATCCACGGAAGGGGAACGACAGCTAGTGGTCTGCATAAAAAAAGACATAGAAATACTGATAAATAAAAATGATAATAAAAATGATATATTCAAAATTCTAACAATGAATAATAAAATACAACTGCCACCTTTAGTCCATCCAAAAAACTGGTGCTGCCACCAAGTAAATCCCTACAAAAGATAAGGTTTAAATATTACTTGATGAAATGAAAACATATCTATGGTCTTTGAAGCTTACATCTGGAATCTATAAATGTCTATACCTGAATCATGTCTAAATCAATGCTGCTCAAATTGATACCAAAAGTTCAGAATAGATCCATTGAGACTTCTTGGTGAGTACAACCCCACCAATTATTCTGTTACAACAGAAAACAAAAAATTGATTAGAAGAAAACCCCATTCAGAATTCACATTTCTTATTAGCAAAATTTAACAACAATTTCTAATAAAGCTCAATGGTCCAGAGCACTCCTCTGCTTTTGAACCATGAAAAGATGTAATGACACAGATAAATAGATATTTATATACACAGAGAGAGAAAGAGAGAGAAAGAGAAAAGAACTTTACAATCCCAGTTTAAAAAAAAAAGAAAAAGAAAGAACTTTACATAAACAAAACAAGAAATGAAATTAACTCATACCCTTCTCCAACAATGTGTATCTGATTAAGCATCTTTTGTACAGTTCCTCTGGCATGATCTTCATAGTAGCTCTCTTCCATTACCAACACCCTAAAGTCAAAATTATATTGAATACAATCATTATAAGAGTAGTGCATTTTACTTAAGACAAAAATTAAAATAAAACATAGATTAAAAAGGGACGAAAGTTAGAAAGAGAAAAAAGCATTAAAGATTCAAGATAAAGTCATGTATTGAATTGTCAATGGGGCTATAAAAGCAGGGCTCGCCCAAGAAAGCCGGATGCTCTTCTTCAAATTGGAATATTCTTCGAGAAAATTATAATATTGCAACATTTTCTATTTCTTTTCTGAAATTTTCCAAAACCAGTCTACAAAATTCATGTCAAAAGCTTGAAACATAAAAGTGAACAAAATTTTAGATGATTAAGAAGAAACTAAGAGCTGCATTTTGCATGTGGTTCACAGTTAATAAATCCATGTCAGTTCTAGCATATATGGCAATGGATCTCCTCTCAACCAGATTTAATTTATGTAAAAGGTATCTCAAAAGAAATGGACGCTGGGTTATCGGATGTCCCTAGAAAAAGAAGTTCAGTTCATAGCTTTTTCTTAAATAGAACTAAACTTCTTATTTTGTAAGACGGGGTCTAACTAGTGCTTCAATCCCCCCCGCCCCCCCCCCCCCCCCCCCCCCCCCCCCCCCACCCCCCTCAAAAAAAAAAAAATTCATGCACCTATTAAAACAAAAATTTAGAAGGATGTCAATAGCAGCACTCCGAAACCCAGCTATTCTTTCAAAAAAAGAAGATAAAATTGTTAAAAACTTGGTTCGAAATGTGCGATGTTTCCTTGAAGCTCGACAAATGCACCATAAGTAAAATGTGTGCTAAAGAAACCCCAAAAAAGGTTAAAAACAAAGATACAAAGAATTCCTCTTAACAAAGAAGCAGACTAGTTGAGTTACCGTGGCTCACGGTTGTCGGCGCGCCACGTCACCGCATATGACCAGCCCCCACCGAGACAGAGCGCCGCTAACGCCTCTCTCAGCCTGTGCTCTGATCCCATCCCCACCGTTGGACGTGCACGAATCTCGCAGGCGGTCAAAATCCTAGTCTTCACTCTCCACGGAAGTTTCTTTTTTCCGGTTTTTCGGTTAAGTAGTTAGAAGGCTATGAGCCAATTTTAGTTCGTCAGTCTTACGCAAAATTTACTTCTTGAGCAAAAATGGAATAGGAGAGAAATGAGAAGGCGGGCGAGAGGAGATCTTTTGCCATTAAATTAGGGGGTCTTTGTAAATATAGTAACATTTATCTCGGGGACCACTTCGTCAGTGACGCTTGGAAACAATTCTGTGTCATGTAGGTCCCAATATTCAGTGATAGTAGACCAAGGTAAAGCTCGCTGCTCTGAGTGCATGTCATAATTTATTTGTTATTTGGGAATAAAATCTCGAACCCCCATCTCCTGTGGCGATTCTCTGTGGTAAACCGTGCAACTACATGCACTGAATCAATGGATTTTCCAGATAAGAGACAGCTACTATTCAATTGCAAATATAAAATATGTACAAAAGAAAGTTGTTGAAAAACTGAAGACTTTTGTTTAATTCTGTTAGCAATATTAGTTCATACATAAGCAATCGAGATAATATAAATAAAACTTTCTTATAAGAGTAGTCATAATTTTTATTAGAGGTAGATAAAACAATTTACTAGTGCAATTAGCAGTTTGTAGACTGTCATTAATTAACAAATTAAGATTGTAGATTGTCCAAAATTAAATAAAAAAAAATTTAGACAACAACTTGATTATACATAGATCTATACTTAATTTTCAAAATCTAAAAATAAATAGTTACCTACCTCTAATTATATGACTATGCCATTAATTCTTACTAGTCCTTTCCCAAATCAATCTCCTTATTAACTCCTCCCTGAAAAAATTTATTATGTGTAACACGCCATATCAATACTAACATTTATGTAATAAATAATATAACATTGTAAATATCGGTCCAAAATATTTTGAATTATTAAATAACTAATTAAAATGATCTACTCTGTAGCTATTACAATATATTGTAATTAGACGGATAATAGACATACCTCATAAATCAGTCTGAATATAAAATCTTTTATAAATACTTTTATGTGTATATATATACATTGGTAAAAAAAATATTGACACCACTCGGATGTATTATTCATGCATTATATCAGACAAGTGGCATCGATCCAATAATAGCATATATGATCCTATCAAATTAAATTATGTAACCTCTGGAATTGAAGAGATCCCGATTCGCTAATATGACTCATTACACAAAAGGATCATATGAAGAAAGAGAAGTACGGAATTGCCTAATTTATAATTATGTATCTTTTAATTAAAGTTCTTGGGTTCAAATTAATTAGTGGTATAAAGAGAGATGCCGGATCATCTGCATTGACATAGTGTATCCTGGAGGTTAATATATGAATTAATTTGTTCAAATGTACGCCAATTCACAAAATAAAAGAACACATTCTTCATGTGTTCCCATGACGAAAACTATATACTATATATATTGGATATGTGAACTGCTGATTATTATGTCAAGCCAGAACAAGGAACATGCATGCTAACCTTTGTCGTCCATCTTATCTTGAAAAATAAGTAATTTAATGACAGGGATGAGTGTCATATGAATTTGATTATAAGTTTCTGTAATCACAAACTGAATTTTTTATCATCAATTTACAATCACACATTAAGCATTTTATGTGGAGGATTAAATAATATATAATTTATCAATAACCGCAATGAGAAATACCGCTCTAGTTTACTTAATTCATCAACCACAATGCTTTAGATCGGACCCTGACCGTAGGTGATATTTAATTTATCCATCAATGAGAATTACCGCTCTAGTTTACTTAATTCATATATAAATAAGCAGAAATATTCAGTCCGAAGGAAAATGTCTGCTCAACATCTACGAGATTAAAGTAAAAAAAAGTAGAATTATAGTTACATTATTTATAATTAGATACACTATGTCTCATAATTGAGTAGGGTTAAAATGCACTATTGGTTTTGTCTCCAATCATACTCCACATCTTTATCTTCATCTTCAAAGTCTGAACAGTCTATCCGAACCGCTTACCATTATCTTCGTATTAAAATGTATTTGGAGATCAAATTTTATATTTTTTGAAATTTTTTACTATATTTTTAGATATGTACAAAATCATTGTTTTCAAAAGATTATGGACCATCCAAAACAGTGATTTTGTACCTATCTAAAAAAATAGTAAAAAAATTCCAAAAAAAATATAAAATTTGGTCTCCAAGCACATTTTAATATGAAGATCATATTGAGCAGTTCGGATTGATTGTTTGAACTTTAAAAATAGAGAAAAAGACATAGAGCATGATTGGAGCACAAAACCAACGGTGTGTTTTAACCCTACTCCTCATAATTTAGTGCAATTTAGAACGTGGACAAAATTGGATTCATACAAAGCACCCAATATAGTATCAACATTAGTCATTAAATTATAGCAGATTTGAAACATGACCTAATTTAAATATAGAAAATTATCTACAAATTTTATATTTTAAACTTTAAATAAGCATTAATGAGCAGATGTAACAGTTATCAAACATTATTCTTATTGTCAATATCATCTTTCATCTTCACAAATTTTCCATCAGAACCCTATTTTCATTTCTTTTAGTATTTTAAGTTTCATTTTAGTGTATCACGTTGGTTTTTTTAATGTCGTTATCTTCTTTGATATTGTGGTGGAAATTCATGCATGTCACATCAGTAGCCCCAATGTCAATATAATGATATGAATTTGCTCATTTCTATGCGCTCCATCATCATGTGCTCATGCTGCCTAATATTAACATGCACACAAATCAGAATCTTTATTATGAATTCTTCTTGAAACCATAATTGATCAGGGCGGCTTACTTTTATTTAGTTAATTATAATCTTTATTGGTTATGCTTTACGTAGATTTACTTTTTATATTATATATTTTCTTATTAAGATAGACCACTTTTGAAATTAGAATCAATCTATTTTTCCTTTTTAATAAAGATAAAAGTCTAGTCTTCCAATTCCAATATTCTGAAAGGACCCATTCAAATTTTGAATCCGTAATCTCTCACATGGAAAACATTGTTTTTTTGTTATTAGACCAAACTTTGGTTCTCAGTTCATATATCTTTTGTCTAGTGATTAAGATAAATTTAATATTAATCCTCATGTTTTATTATTTTTTTAAATTGCGAATTAAGTAAGATGCAATATATCAGTTCATTCATTGACAAATTTTGGGCATTAATTAATTTTTCTTTTTTGAAAAAAAGATGGATGAAGGTCAAGCCTTCAAATTCTATATTCTTGTTATTACAACAAAGGATTTCCCCTCATCTGGTTTCGAACCCATGACCTCTCACATGGAAACCATGTGTCTTTGCCACTAGACTAGAGGTTAGTTCTTCGGGGCATTAATTAATTCATTCAACTCAAATTATTTTTCTGTATAAGTCCAATTTCTTTTGTATATATATATATATATATATATATATAGAGAGAGAGAGAGAGAGAGAGAATGGCTAATATACAAATGTTTGTTCCTGGACTCAGGAATAAACGGTTCGGTTCTCTAATTTTCAAAGTCCAAAAGTCGATCCAAACAGTTAGATATTCAATCCATATTAAAATGTGCTTTGAGACCAAATTTTGCATTTTTTAGAATTTTTTTACTATTTATTAAGCTAGTTTGAAAACCGCTGATTTTATTAAACTTATGCACAATTAAAAAACAGCGGTTTTCAAACCAGTTTAATAAATAGTAAAAAAAATTCTAAAAAATGTAAAATTTGGTCTCCAAGCACATTTTAATATAGATTGAATATCTAACGGTTTGGATCGACTTTTTGGACTTTGAAAATCGGAGAACCGAACCGTTTGTTCCTGAGTCCAGGAACAAACGTTTGTATATTAGCCATTCTCTCTCTCTCTATATATATAGAGAGAGAGAGAGAGAGTATGGCTAATGTGCTTCCTCTAGAACTTCGGCCTCGTGCTTCCGGGGGCATATCTTAGTGTTTGATGTTCAAACAACAAATTCAAACCGTTAGATATTCAATCTATATTAAAATGTACTTGGAGACCAAATTTTACATTTTTTGGAATTTTTTTACTATTTATTAAGCCACTTTGAAAATTCCAGATCATATGGTCCAGACTGTTTTTACTGTTCACCAGGATCTGGAATTTTCAAAGTGGCTTAATAATAGTAAAAAAATTCCAAAAAATGTAAAATTTGGTCTCCAAGTACATTTTATATAGATTGAACATCTAACGGTTTGAATTTGTTATTTGAACATCAAACACTAAGATATGCCCCGGAAGCACGAGACTGAAGTTCTAGAGGAAGCACATTAGTCATACTCTATACATACATACATACATATATAATATATAGATATATATACATACATACATACATACATATATATATATACATATATATATATATATACATATATATACATAGAGTATGGCTAAGTTGCTGCCGGCAGCATTTCGGCGAGGTGCTGCCGGCAACGTTTCGGCCATTCTGGTGTTCAAACAGAAAATCCGAACCGTTCAACGTATTCTAAATATTAAAATCTACTTGGAGACCAAATTTTACATTTTTTGGAATTTTTTTACTATTTATTAAGCCACTTTGAAAATTTCAGATCATATGGTCCAGACTGTTTTTACTGTTCACCCGGATCTGGAATTTTCAAAGTGGCTTAATAAATAGTAAAAAAATTCCAAAAAATGTAAAATTTGGTCTCCAAGTAGATTTTAATATAGATTGAACATCTATATAAAAAAATTTGTTGTTTGAACACCGAAATGGCCGAAACGCTGCCGGCAGCACCTCGCCGAAATGCTGCCGGCAGCAACTTAGCCATACTCTATATACATATATATATATATATATAATTATATATATATACTAGTTAGCATATGCATGCACCGTATGTCATTAACCTTGGCCAGTCTGCCACATGAGTGTCCAAGTCCCGTTTCATGTCATGGCCTATAATTATTGATACATGAAACGGCGCGGTATGAACCATAATATGAAGTTAGTTTTGCACCAAGACTTGAACAAATGCTGATTGGCCTAATTTTTGTTTTGGATGACGTTGTGAATTATCCACTATATGGATGGAATATACAACTATTTAATTTGCATTAGAAATATTATGTGCCAAAAACATGAAATATGAAATTTAAAGGGCAGAAATGGAAAGTGTGGTAGTTTTATATATCATCTGTGATAATTAATATAACCATTTTACTGAAAAAAAAAAATTAAGTTATACTGCAATTTTTGTCAACAGAATGACCTCATGAATTATCTTTGTTGTTGTACTTTCTTTTACTTTTGTTTTTCTTTGCTACTTGAGATAAAGCGCATTGCGCGCATTACAGATTCATTTTTGTCTTTTGAGGTACAAAATGATTCACATATGTTATCATAGACTATTTGAAGTCAGGCAGCAGGGAAGCAACAATATCCAATTTCTAATTATGGGTTGATAAATCTTAGTAGAATTACGGGACTAAATTAAAACTTTTATTTCTCCTTTATTAAAGAAAAGAACAACCCATGTGAGCCTGCTCATGCTCAAAAAGTTACTGCTAGCTAGGGTTTTCATGGAAGTGCATCTATGTGAAAAAAGCTAAAGAAAAGAAATCAATTTAAAAGCTTATACACTCTTCCAGAAAAGGTACCGTACGTAATATACCTACCTTAAAAATTCAATGGGAACTTAAGGCCTCGAGTGATACAAAAACAGTGAGTTGCACATAGGGGTGTTCAACCGGTCAGTTCGGGCCAAAACCGAATTTTTTTTGCCGAACCGCGGTTTGAAACTGAATTTTAAAAATCCCAACTGACTGCCAAATTAAAATTCCAAACCGATTAAACCGATTTAACTTTGGTTTGTTTTACGGTTGAACCTGAATACAAACATTTCAAGTTATAAATAAACATTTCAAAACCGGTTGGTTCGGTTCAAACTGATTTGGATAACATTTTGATAACCACACAAGCCGGTTTTTGATAAACCGATTCATTATAAACCACACAAATAAACCGATCCTTTATAAACCGGGCCATTTTTTATTAAACCAGTTGATTCGGTTCAAACGATTTGGAGATTTCAAAACCTGAACCGAACCATTTAAACCGAACAACCGATCCAATTAAACCGAAATTTGCTGGTTCGGTTTAAAACCGAATAAACCGATCCATTTGAACACCCAAGTTGCACACATGTGATCCCATCAGCTACCAATCCTTCTCTATTTTGTAATTCAGCATTGCAACGACATTTAAGTATCACTATATGTAGATTAAACCATTTTCGAATGCATTGATTTTAATTGGACTCCAAGAAGGGAAGAGATCGGGGCAGACATAAGCTGAAAATTACGATAACCACAGAGATGCCTACATAAAATATGACAAGACAATTTGTGGGTGGTATCTTCAAAGTTCAAACCCCTTGAACCCCCTTGATCAGAGTGCAATTAATGCGTGACTATCTTATATATAAATTTGAGCGCTCCAAGAAATTAGGAAAGCAGGAATACAGATTTTCAAATTGTATCTGAGCTCTTATTTTCTGGCGGATGTACAATTATGTTGCTTTATGATCTTCAACAAGTTAATTAATTAGTGTCAGTTCAGCTTGACACAACATCTACAGATTTCTCCTAGCTCAACTAAAATGTTCTTTGCAACTGGTTAATATATATATCTTACCATAATACCATAACACTACTCCAACATGCATGATACCTCCAATGTTGCATCTTATTTTACCAAAGATTTAAATTATGTTCATAACGGCCACTATAGCTTGCGGGATGATAAACACTATGACACTATTAGATTTTTTTTTTTTTTGTTTTTTAACAATTTAGCGTCTTGTACAAACGACTAAATAGTGGTCAAAATTGTCCAATTTTAAAAAATAAACGCTGGGAATTTAAAACTTATGCCTAGGTAGTTACATATTTCTATACTAGTATACTGTCATGTTTGGTTGTGGACTAAACAGTGGAATAGGACTTTGGGCATTAATTACTTATTCCACCAAATGTGGTTTAATTGAGCCAGGCTAAGATAGAATAAACCGATCTTTAAGCTAGCCTAACTTGGTCTAAACTAACCCACCTCTCTAGGTGGTTTAATTTTATTGGATATGAGGCATAACTTTTCATGTTTTTATTATTTTCAATTACTTTTTAAGGAATGTCAATAAGCAATTAATTTTGTTTTCGTTTAACATCAACCAAATATGAATAATTTTGGTCGGCCTAAGTTGGAATAACCAAGTTAAGCCTCATTAGTTTTAGTCCACAACCAAACACCACCGTAAAGGATAAGCCTAGCTAGTTAAATATCAATATACTATGAGATTAATGCTTATGCCTAGTTACATATTACTACACTGTACATGAGGACTAAATAGTGATCATAATTGCTCAATTTAAAAAAAATGATGTGAGATTTAATGAATTTAGGGTTGGAACTTAATTCGCGCAGCTGGCTGAGAGGAGGAAGGTATCTACATATATAAAACAATCAGGGTTGGATAAATAAAAAAACCGACCCTGATAAAGAAGAATCAGGGTTAAATACTTTAATATAACCGACCCTGATAGACTATCAGGGTCGGAGTTATTAAATTATCGACCTTGAAACGATAATTATCAGAGCCAGTTTTTAATTAAACTGACTCTGATAGTCCCTGAAGAATTAAGATCGGTTACATTATAATAAAACTGACCCTAATATACTTCTTCCTATTTTACATTTTCATTGCGATGGCAATCACTCTCAGTTATTCACAATATCTGACACTAAAATGTCGACGTATTGATAGCTTATTCTATACTCGTGCTCCCATTTAAGGAATTGATCGAAGAACTGTTTAATTATTAAAAAAATATTTTCTTAACTCAAAATTTAGAAAGTAATTAAGATATTTTATAACAGTGAACAAAGAATTTTCTTAATCTATATTTAAAATTATTATACATATATTGTGGCGTAGTCTATTGTAGAAAATGATATATAAACAGACAACTAACATGTGTTAGGATTTTATATGTTGTTTATGATTCAAATAGGTGGCGCATTAATTTTGGTGTAATTTAGAAATTTTTTTGCCCATTAATATTTTTATACACAACATATCAAAATCAGAGAAAATTATATATTTTTGCTTTTTGACAATTATTGATGAGTCGGTTGTCATGCATGGTTGTCAAACTAATTTCTTTTTTATCAATATAACTTATTTTTGTAATTTTGGTTATCTTTAGTTAAATATTTGGACGTTACAACTTACAAAAACTATATATAGTGTCTGTGACAGCACCACGCTCTCAGCTTAGGGGTGTCAATGATACCCTTTTAACCGTTTACTCTACCCGTACCGTATTAGTTAAGGCGGGTATGAGTAAGATTTTTTTCATTAGCTTATCGGGTATGGGTATGTGTAAGGATTTTTTTTCGTTAGCTAAACAGGTATGAGTATGGTAAAGGCTATTTCGTACCCGTTACCCTATAAGGTAATTATATAAAATAATATTATATGATAATGTTTGAGCAATAATTAGTGATGGTAAAATTTATTTTTGTGACATTTCATATAATAATATTTTTGTAATAATTAGTGATGTACATTTGTTATTTAATGTATGTTTTTTGTTATAAGAAAAATGTTAAACATATTACTTTTTTTGCATGCTTGTTATTTAGCTAAATAATTGAATTTGTTGGAATAGATATTTGTGTTTTCAAATTCTCTTGCTTTATAAAAAAAAAACAATTTAGTTGAAATTGATGGTATATTTGCGTTTTTTATTAGTAATGTGATTGCATATGTGTGAAATTATGAGTTTTGACATTCTATATGTAAAACATAATAAAATTAAGGCAAATTCTTCTATGAGCATACACTACAACAAAACCAGGCATCAGCGACCGGCATTAGCGACCACTCCCGTCGCCGGTCTCTGACGACATCCTCTCAGGCAAAAAAAAAAAAAAATTTTGATTTCGGCGACGACACCTTCAGCGACCGGCAAAAATCGGCTTCAGAGACCGATTTTTCCCAGTCGCTGAAGAGCCTCAAGAAAACCCGCGCCCCGCGCGCCATTGCCTCTCTCTCTGTCTCCTCCCGCGATTTTAGGTTACCCCAAAAAGAAAAACAAAAAACGCGCGAATCCGCCCCGCCCGACCCTCGCTGCCTTCGACCACCGCATTCTCAGATCGGATCCCCCGAATCCCTGCCTTCGACCACCGCTTCTCAGACAAGAACGCCCGAAGCCCCTCCTTGTCAGACCGAACCCCCGCCTCCGCCGCCCGAAATCGGTCTCCTTCTCCGCCTTGTCAGACAAGAACGATGATCTCTCTTCTGTCTCTCTTCTGCCCGAAATAGGTTTGTTTAAACAAATTTTATCAATTTTTTCATTCTTTTCCCCGATCTCCCTTCTGTCTCTCCTCTCCAATCTGTTTTGTTCTCTTTCTGCCTAGGGGTGCAGCCTTCCTCCTCTAAACGAAATTCAAGAAATAAACTGAAGGAAAGGGAGAAAGGGGGAAGCTCAGTAGAGGAGATGGCACCATTCGGTTTAGAGGTACCCCTTACTAAATACTTCTGGTATTTGAAAAATCAAGTTTAATTGAGGAGAATTGACATGAGCTCATAGCAGTTGGGTTTAAACCCGAAACAAAAAGACAGCATGCTTTTGTTGAATATTTATTCAATAGTGGATTCCAAAATTAGTATATCTATAGTTAGTACATCTATAATTTGCATTTTCAGCATACTGCACAGCAGGGGTAGTTAGGAAACATAGATGTTATATTTAGATTAAATTGTATTTTTGTTTTCAGCATTTCTCTGTACCAGTACGTACCAGAATGATGTATTAATACATAATAGAACATCAATGTCAGCTAGAATTGATAATGTCCTGACTCCTGATTAGTTATGAAAACTAACTAGGATGTTGATAGATCAGGTTACATTAGTTGTAGTCTGTTTTGTTTTTTCCATGTTTTAGGAAGAAACTTTAGTAAATATATTATTGGGTTTTTTTTGGTACAGTTTGCAGCAATAACTGCTGCCTGGTCACTGCTATACTACTAGCTAGTTTGTTTGTACCAGTATCAGCCCAAGTGGTCCTGGACAGATCTAGATATTGAGTTACTTCATGCTATAGGACCAATGTTTCCATTCAATTAGAATTGTTACTTGAACCTTGTTTTCTTAAGCATGTGTATACCTCAAGTGTTAGAACATATTTTTCTGTAAATATTTTGTTACTTTGGAACCTTGTTTTCTTAAGAGGTGTACATTTTTCTGTAAATATTTTGGATACGATCAGATATAAATAAATTAAGAGGTGTACATATTTTGGAGTGATTTAGAATCCCATATCTGATGCAAAATATAAATAAAAGATACTTGATTCATAATGTCAGCTTCTGTTTGGATCACTGTAAATATGAAAACTAAAAATATAGTTACTCTTTTTTATGTTTAAATCACAATATATTTTCTTAGTTTTCTGCATAGCATGCAGAAGTTTCTCCCTTCAAGGCATAATGACAGTACATCAGTAAAATTCCCTTCTTCTTTTTTTTTTAGGAGAAATGGGTAGTAAATTTAGAATCCAGAGCCACTCAATAATAAATGTTCTAACAAAACCATCATTTAAGTGGAGATCGGCATAAGTAATTAGCAAACCATGAGTGTGATGTAATATTTCACTAATCTCACTTGCTCATTTTTTTTTATATGATTACTCTTGCTTTTGCTCAGTGAATAAAAATAGTTATGATTGATTGATTAATTTGGTTGACTAATTGGGTTGATTAATTGATTGGTTAATTGGTTTTAGGAGTTGTAGACGAAGTTAGTTTAAATTTGGGAAGAAAGAAGGAGAGGAGATAGCTCGATCTTCAAGAAAGTAATTGCTTGTAATCAGGCAAGTTTTCTCTTTTTCTTAATTCTAAGAAGATTAATTATATTATCAATTATGTACTACGGTTTGTTAGTTATTAATTCTATGTTGGTTAATTATATTAGTAAACCAGAACATTTAGTATGCCTTTTAGGTTTATACCCGTTCAAAATTAATCTGATAGAGATTAATTTTGAATAGTCCCCGTTTTGGGACTGCTTTTTGAATGCTTTGTCTCATCTAGGATGTGAAGAAATGTATGTGGGTCTAGTATTTAAGAAAAATTTGGTATCATTTTCCCTTATTGTTCATACGAGTACGTATTGAATTACATGTCTAACATGATGTGTTTCTAACGCGTACTCGGGGAACTGAGGGGAAATGCTGCCGAATTTTTTCTTAAATACTAGATCCACATACATTTCTTCACTACTGAGACATAGCATTCAAAGAGTGGGATAGGATTGTACACCGGCCCTGTGTAAGCCCCAAAAGACGAATGAGTTTGAACTTATTAATATTTAATGACATTATTTCATTTTTTTAATATCTAATGTAAAAATAGTAAGTAAGGCATAACTTTAAGTTTAGTTTTGACCTCGTGTGCATTTATTGTGTTTAGAACTAATCAAGACAAGACAAGGCAAGGCAAGGCAAGGCAAGACAAGGCAAGGCAAGGGAAGCGTCATCTCTCTCTTTCTCTGGTACGTACGTTTAAATATAGTTTATGTAGATGCCGCTTGTATGGCTGTATACAAGTCATGTTGCATGGATGATGCAACTCTCGATTTGATTTTGTGTTTCTTCCATGACTTGCTTTAGAGGGTCCGTTATCAATTGATGATATCTGGAGGGTCTAAAGTATAGATCTGGATTTTTTGTTTTTCTTGGTTACCTAAATTGAATTAGTCATTAAATTGGATGAACTAAGGTCATGTTTATACGGTAACTTATAAATGTATATGTCATAATTAGGAGGAATGGAAGGTGATCGTAGTTGGATGTACGGTCCTGGTTACGTGGACATGAAGGTCAATTCGGTATTTGTGACAGGTGTGGAGGAATTTTTTAATTATGCGTTTGCTATTCCAAATAATATTGATAGGCAAAATCGCATCAAGTGTCCTTGTGCCAAATGTGGGTGTACTAGATGGTGGGATAGATATACTATCGGAAAACATCTGCTCAAATCGGGCTTTAGACCTTATTATGAGACTTGGAACATGCATGGTGAGCATGAAAATGTCAGATTAGGAGAACAAAGCCAAACGGTCGTTGAAGAGGTCGTTGCAGAGAGTGTCGATGTGGAGTCGCCAAATGATATGATTGAAATGGTTGTTGATGCTGCTGGTCCTTCTTTTAATTGGGAACAACCAAATCCGAAAGCTCAGGAGTTTTATAATATGATGAACGCTGCCGAGGAGCCGCTATGGGATGGTTGTGATAAGGAACATACGGTACTTGCTTGTGTTACCGAACTCTTTAGCATTAAGTCCGACTGCGCCATAACCAAAGATGGTTTCAATCGTATTCTGTCAGCCGTGAAGAAGTGGCTTCCAAAAGAGAATAGGTTGCCTTCCGATCTATACCAATGTAAGAAATTGGTGAAAAGGGTTGGGATTAAGTCATGAGAAGATCCATGCTTGCCCTAATGATTGCATGTTGTATCGCGGTGATAATGAATCCAAGGAGAAGTGTGATGTCTGTGGCCATGATCGTTTCAAACAAGGGGATCCTACGAAAAGCAAGAAACGTGTTGCGCATAAAATTTTGCGGTATCTTCCAATCACTCCGAGGTTGCAAAGGCTTTTTTTGTGTTCGACGTCTGCAGAAAACATGCGTTGGCATAAAGAGGGAAAGAGGGAAAGGGCGGGGGTGATGGTTCATCCTGCCGATGGTCAAGCCTGGAAAGAATTCAGTGCTCTGCACTCTGATTTTGCAGAAGACCCTAGAAATGTTCGTCTTGGGCTTTGTTCGGATGGTTTCTCTCCTTTCAATATGGGGGGTCGGTCTTACACCAATTGGCCGGTCTTTCTGGTCGTTTATAACATGCCTCCTGCTCTGGTGATGCGCGACAACAACATATTCATGTCCATGTTGATACCAGGGCCCAATAGTCCCACTAGAAGCATAGACGTGTACCTGCAACCTCTCGTGGATGAGCTGCAATTGTTGTGGAGGGATGGAGTGATAACTTACGATAAATTCAAGAAACAAAATTTCACTATGAAGGCTGCCCTAATGGGAACTATTAGTGATTATCCAGCCCTAAGCATGCTCTCAGGATGGTCGACAAAGGGAAAGTTAGGTTGTCATGTATGCATGGAAGACACAAAGGCTTTCAACCTTTAAGGAAGGAGGGAAGGCTTGTTGGTTTGATGATCATAGAAGGATGCTGCCTCATGATCACGAATTTCGATTTCAAAAAGATGCTTTTAAAAAGAACACCATCGAGACTGACTATCCTCCTCGTCGCTTGAGTGGACAAGAATTGCTCGATCGGGTCATGTCATTTGAGCAAGTCACATTTGGCACATAAAATAAGAAGAACATTCCTGGTTTTGGTGTGATGCACAATTGGAAGAAGAGAAGCATTTTTTGGGAGTTGTCATATTGGAAAGACAATCTGGTACGGCACCACATAGATGTTATGCATCTCGAAATGAATTTCTTTCAAAATATATTCTTCACATTACTCGATGTTAAAGAAAAACAAAAGACAATGCAAAGGCTCGTCTCGATATGGCGCAACTATGTGATCGTCCGCTTTTGGAGCTGAGGACCAACGAAGCGGGGAAAACAGTGAAACCACACGCAACCTATTGTTTGGACAAAAAACAGAGACGTGAAATTTGCGAATGGGTCAAGAATTTGCAGTTTCCAGATGGGTATGCCTCTAATTTGTCGAATATTGTGGACTTAGATGATGCTTCGTTCAATGGGATGAAAAGTCATGACTGTCATATTTTTATGCAGCGGTTGTTACCGGTTGCATTTAGAGATTTCTTACCTGAGCCAATTTGGGAGGCATTAACAGAGGTTAGTAACTTTTTTAGAGATCTATGTGCTAGGGAACTGGATCCGGTTCATATTGAGAAGCTCGAGAGGGATATTATCGTCACAATGTGCAAGCTAGAGAAAATATTTCCACCAGGCTTCTTTGACTCCATGGAACATCTAATTGTTCATCTCAGTTACGAAGCACGAGTTTGTGGTCCCGTTTCTTTTTTTTTTATGTATCCATTTGAAAGGTTCGCATTCCAAACTTGATATTTTAATAATCTCAATGTTATAATGTCATCTCGAAATGTATTTGACGTTAGAGTTCACGTGTTTGATGATATTGTAGAGCTATACAGCGTCTTAAGAGGAAGGTGACTAATAAGGCGCGTGTCGAGGGGTCGATCGTGGAGGCATGTATCGTTGAAGAGAGTGCTAACTTTATGTCTTCATATTTTCAAGATGATGTCGCTTCACGTTTGAATCGCCCAGATCGGTACGATGACGGTGGATTTGTCGAGAATGATCCACGACTTCCTATTGTGAGTTTCCCTGGACGTGCAATAGGAATGATACCTAGCAGAAATCTCACAGATGAAGAGTTGAATGCAGCACATTATTACATCATGACTAATTGTCGCCCTGAATTTGACCCGTTCATTACGTGAGCATCTTTACGTATAATATACCTTTGTTATCGATTTGCATTATTCATTGTGATAATATAGTAGTACTATTGCAGGCGATTCGATGATGAAATTAGAGAAATGAGGCCAACAATAAGCACCGCAGGTCTCGAGAAAGCTCGTTTGAAAGAGTTCGGTATTTGGATGCGCACTTTGGCGCTTAGTGGTATAAATTGAAGATGAAAGGATCGCTGCAATTGCGCTTGGGCCAGTCACACGACGAGTTCAGTGTTTACAAAATGTACGATGTGAGAGGTTTTCGATTTCACACCGAGTCATACGGGAGAAATAGAAAAACAGCCAATTACGGTGTATGTGTTCAAGGAGACACTGGGGATGACACATAAGGGACTATTTCGGCATAATTGAAGAAATTATGCGGGTGGAATATAAAGGTGCGGACAATGGAGTTTTCTTGTTCAAGTGTCGTTGGTTGACATAAGTAGAGGGATGCGGGTAGATAAAGAGCATGGAATAGTAGAGATTAACAATAAGAGACTTCTTAAAAAGGACGAGCATTTCGTGTTTGCATGTCAAGCAATCCAAGTGTATTACCTGCCTTACGCTTCATCAAAGCGAGAGAGACAAGATTGGTGGGTTACTGTGAAGACAAAAGGAAAATCACGACCGCTTATTTTGTTCGATAGAGATGCGTTCTTTCAAGAAGATGGCTCACCCACTGAATTTGTAGTGCGTGCTGAGGATGGATTGAATCAACCAAGTATTTTCGTTGATGGAGCCGATCCTGAGGAAGTAACAGTAGACGACTTAAGTAACGTGTCGAAAAGTAAAAAAAGGTCAAGAAAAAAACAAAGCCAAATGAGAAATTAGGTTAATATCTTTTAATTTATTTATAAATGGAAAAAACATATAAGTAATGTATTATTTTTATTGGAATTGTTTGTAAAACTAATTTCTTAACAAACTTTATTGCAGGTATGCCCGAGCAGAAAGGGTAAGGAGAGGAGGCAGAGAAGGAGGCATCCTCCAGTAGATCCAGGCACCCTCCGCGCGGTCGAAAGCATATGTTAAGCCGCCGCAAAGGTTGGAGGACAGACCCGGTGATTCGTCGGGGTCACTTATAAGTACGAGTTTTTTTTGTGCATTTCTGAGTTTGTAGCATATCCATTTGTAGTTGTTTCAAAACTAATTTTATTTGCAGAGCTTTTGCTGGAGATGTGGTGGATGTGACAAAAATATCAACAAAATAATCTCTCAAATTGCACGTCTTCACTATCCTCTCGAGACAAAATTGCCTACTATTTTGTGTGCACGAAATTTGATGACTATCCAGAGAATGTACAAGAAAGGGTCAAGGTCGAGTTTTTGGTGAGTAAAATATTCTTTTTAAAATTGACAAATATTGTTTCTCTTTTTAAGCTAACCAACGACCTTTTTAATTACGCATGCAGACGCACTATCAAGTTTCACCCAGATGAAGACGAGGATTCGGCATGGAAGACATTCGCGAGCATAGCTAATAGAGCTCTCCAAAACCTGCTTCACAAGTGCAAAGAAGAAGCAAAAATTAGGTGTGGAGATGGCATCCTGGAGTGGAAGGATCGAGGGTGCCAAGCACGTATGATTGGATAAAGCGAATATCTGGCCCAAATTGTGTGACTATTGGTGCACAGAAGAGGTCGCTAGGCCGGAGCGGACAAAATCAACAAAATAGGGCCTCATCTGGAGAGGTTCTTTTGCACCACGGGCTCAGTGAACATGCTGGTTCACAAACAAGATTCGTAAGATGTTTTATTTATCAAAACAATTAAATTCAATTTCAATTTCAATTTACTCGAACTAAATTTGATAATTTTATTTGTGTTGAAATGTTTATTCATAATAGGAGCAAGAAAACCAGCGCGAGCCTAGGTGGTCTGACGAGCTGTTCACGCCGACGCATACCAGCAAGAAAACGGAGCAATTCATATCTGCGAGGGCGAAAAAGGCACAGGTAATCGAACATAACAATCTTATATTAATATTCATTCTTTGTTGTACTTACTTTATTTTTGTTTTATTTTATAAATTTTGCAGGAAGACTACGATCGGGATATGAGCGCAAAATATGGGCCTGATCGAGCCCTATGGCCCGCTTTTGATCCAGACGTCTGGTACGCCAACACAGACAATAATGCTCACGGCGATAACTATGGTCTCGGTGCTCTAGGTAAAATACACATACTTAAAAGTGTAAATTTGTATTTAATTATATAACGTAATAATTAATGATCTTCGATTAATATTTCAGGTAAGACGAGATCGATGTATCGCCAGGTGGGTCGCAGACGTCTTCTTCGCGATCGCAATCGCAAGCGCAATCATATTCTTCGGCGCCGCCTCCTCTCAGCAAGAAGACATAAATGCGATTTCAAGTCAGGTGTTGGGCGTGCTTCAACCACAGCTCAACATAAATGAGATCTCAAGTCAGGTGTTGGGCGTGCTTCAAACCACAGCTCAACCCATTTATGGAGGAGATGAGGCGTACCATGGGACGTTCTTCACCTCATCAGGTACGAAATTCAATGTTGGAGTATGTTTCAATCCAATAAGAACACAAGTATGATAACCAATTGACGAACAGTAAACTCTTAAAAATTGTAAACCCTATAAACTAGTAAATCCTAAAACCTTTAGTTATATTCTCACAGGGAGGTTCTAGCTCACACCTGTCCCAGCTGAGCAGGATGACTAGCGGTGATGATTTAGGAGATGACTAGTTTTAGGATGTTTTGATCTGTATGTCGTACTTTAGATATTCTATTTTATATCGTACTTTGATATTGGATGTTTATGTAGTATTTTACATATTTCTTGTTTATGTTGGATATTGAATATTTGCTTTAATATTTGATATTAGATGTCGTATCAGTATTTTATATTGTTCAAGTGTTTGCATGTGAATTATATATTTGTCGATTGGAAACGACGACGGTAAATTGTATATTTGCTTGTGAATTATGTATTCATTGCTTGGTACGTTTCGTACCAATTGGGAAAAAGAAAAATAACTAAAAAAACATTAAAAAAAAAAAAAAAGCAATCTTCTGCTACCGATTTTGAATCATCAGAGACCGGCCGATCGGTCTCTGATGATCTTCGCCACGTCAGCACGCAGCATCAGCGATAGAAAAAATCGGTCGCTAAAAGGGTCATCAGCGACCGGCGTCTGAAGCTTCAGCGACCGGTGACGTCAGCGAGGTGGTCATCAGCGACGAAGCATCTGCGTCCGGTACATCTGCTACCGATTTCGGTCATCAGCGACCGGTAGACCCATCAGCGACCGGCGAAAAACCCTTCAGCGACCGATTTGGCCGTCGCTGATGGGTGTGAATGCTGTAGTGATAAGGACCTATTTGTAAAATGAGCATATTTTCATTTTCAAAGTTCAAACACGTATCCGACCGTTCAACATTTTCTCCATATTACAATGTACTTGGAGGTCAAATTTTACATTTTTTGAATTTTTTACTATTTATTAAAATGGGTACAAAATTCAATGGTCTGAATTTGACTAGTTTTGTAAAATACTTAATAAATAGTAAAAAAATTCAGAAAAATGTAAAATTTGGCCTCCAAGTACATTTTAATATGGAGATAATGTTGACGGCGGATCGACTGTTTGAACTTTGAAAATAAAAATATGCTCATTTTACAAATAGGTCATTATGCCCATAGAAGCATCCCTCAAATTAATTATTATATTACTATTATTATTTGTTATCCACCTGTTACCGTTTCATTACCGATAATTTTAACGGATATGGGTATGGTAGGATAAGGTCAATTCTTAATTGGTAAGGGTAGGATACGGGTAAGGTCAATTTTAGTGGGTATGGATATAAAAATGCTTCCACCCTACTCGTATCGTACCCATTGACACCCCTATATCAGCTACGAAATATGCTGGCTCGCTATGAATTCACCGTCGGCAATTAAACCTTTGAATATTACATGCTATATATGTTAGACCGGGTTTATTCATTCTAGTTGTATCTTTAAACATGGGTATCCTAGGTCCAAGCTATAAAGCTAATGATCCACAATGATTCCACATAATGGGTGTCTAGAGCATTTGTTGCTCAACACTGCCTTAAACCCCAGAAGATAAGGTTTAAGATCCATTCCCCTTCCTCCAAGAAAATAAACCCCACATATGCATTACAGGAATCTTGACTATGACAAAACGGTCTTACCGTCTTACAAAATGCTCACAATTAACCCATGAGTCTCCTGGCTCTAGCTAGATGTCCCTAAACCCTAAACCTTTTTTTTTGGAGCCCCACAACCAGACTATAAACCTACAGTAACCTAGCTAGATATATATAAGTTAGCTATTAACCTTTCAGATAATTAATATAACCACCATGGGACCACCCAAGTGATTATTATGCTCTTCCTAATCCAATCATATTTGTTCCCATATGATTGAGAGACTACCAAAGGAATATTTCTAGGGCTTCCCTCCCCTTGTCTGCGGTGCCCCTTGCTTGTAATAATTTTCTGTTTTTGCTGCCCCTGTGAAACCCTAACATACCCATCATCGCTCGCCTTGTAGCTTGGTGAGCTTTTAGTAGTGTGTGTGTGTGTGTGTGTGTGTGTGAGAGAGAGAGAGAGAGAGAGAGAGAGAGGTGGGGTCCACCACTACAGCTACTACATGAATACAGCAATATTACCCATTGTCTATGGCATTACGAGCAATAATTTTGTCTCCAAAAGCTTTTCAAGTGTCCCCCTTTCATCATAGCCATCCACTGCAAGGTCAATGGCATCTAAAAGGCCTATTTCTTTATCTTTCGTACCCCAACTTTTATCTAATCATCTTTTTTTAAAGCTGGAGAGGTGGTATGCAAAAAGAATGGCAATGAGCTTCTATATCTGGGAGTTCTTCATGAGTATATGTACATACAAGACATGCATGCAGTTTATGTCATATATTTTCTTTGTTGATAGCATCATTATACTATGGGGTATTACATAATTTTTTTTATAAGAAGTCTGTACTGCTTTTTAGAATATGCCGAATTTTTATTTATACCATTTTCAGAAAATCAATTAATAAAATAACCATCGTTTTTGGTCAATTCTAAATCTAACACGGCCGCAGAATGCCGGAGCGACCCTCATATGGGTCCGCAGAATGCCGGAGCGGTCCCTTGGGCCGCTATATGCCGGAGCGGACCCTTTTTTTTATTTTAGAAATACGAAATTGTAATTTGATAAGGGTTATTTATTTAGTTGAACGTGGTTTAAATTGATTTTTGGTCGTATCGTATTTTAGATATGTCGTCGTTTGAAATATTTTAGATATTTTAAATATGTGGTTTTTTGAAATTCTTTTGTGTATTCTGAGATAATGAAATCAACAAAATAAATAAATAACAACAAAATCAAACAAAAAAGAAAATAATCAACGAAATAATAAGTATCTGACAAAACATCTACCAATACTACAAATAAGAATCTAACAAAACATCTAACAGTACAACATCAAAATCTAAGGCTCTGGACTAAACACCGTCCTCGCCTTCTTCTTCCTAAACCCCCGACCCCGCCTGCAGAGTGGCGTCTCATCAGTATCTGCGGAGGATGCAGAGTCGTCTGCCTGACATCCGTAGACTGAACCGGCTCCTGGCGAACCTCCTCAATCTCGGATGTCTGCTGGACCCCAGGACCAAAAACTGTGGTCTGTCCAGACTCAGCCTGCGTGAATAAAAACGCTGTCTGGCAATGGGGTCATCGTGGAGGGAAGGGTGAGGTACCTGCTGTGAGGACTGGCCAGGGAACGGCGGGATGGGCTCTGTCTGAACATACCCTGGCTGATAGGCAGGAGGTGCTGTCTGAGTGGGACTGTAACCCGGGGAATACAGTCCATCTCCCTCTGTGCCATAATCAGCAGAGATATCGAAGCCCAGGTCCTCCTCGTGTCCACCCTGTAGTAACTTACAATTAGATAATGTATTGAATAAGAAAAGAATCACAGTTACGTATTTTAATTTAAATTATACCTCGGCAGGCATCCTAGACTGGGATCCCATGGCATCATGTGCGGCTCGGCGCATCAACTCGGCACCTCGGTCGAACGCCTGACCGACCGTCTCAGCATCATGGACGCCTGCAAACACGTCCTCATCACCAGTGTAGGGGACATAGACATCGGGCTCGTCAGATATGTCGTCGACCGCATCAACACCGCCCAAGCCAGCTCACCTCAGTAGAGAGTCGAGGCGCGCCCTGTACCCACACTGGCACACCGCGGGTACGTTGTGCTTGAGGATGACCTTCCCGAGTCTCTTCATCCCCTGGTGACGGCCATCGTAGCCCCTATGACGCAACTCTTGACAAGATATAATGCCTGAAAATTAAAAAAATTATGAAGAGTTGTACAATTGTAAATATTAATAGTTTTGAATTTCAAATAAATAAAAAATACCGTGGCTGCGAGAGGTGCGCGGCGGGGTAATACCGTGGATCCGTCCTCTACGATCCCTCGGCTTCGGTACCCGCTCGTGCGGTTGTCGGCGATGTATCCCTCAATAAATATGGTGTACGCGCCGTGATCCTGGTACCAATCTCTGTAAGGTCTGTACGAATTACAACAAATGTTAGATATTCCAATCAAAGCTATAGTTGAAGTTTTGAATTAATAAAATATGAGAGTTTGGTAAAAGTCCAATTAAATTTGGTACAATTCTAATTAAATTTGGGTACAGTCCGGATTAAATTTGGGTACAATTCTAATTAAATTTGGGTACAATCTAATTAAATTGGGTACAATTCTAATTAAATTTGGGTACAATCTAATTAAATTTGGTTACAATTCTAATTAAATTTGGGTACAATTCTAATTAAATTTGAGTACAGTCCGGATTAAATTTGAGTACAATTCTAATTCTAAATCCTAATTAATATCTAATTCTAAATGCTAAATCTAAACTCTAAACCTAAATCCTAATCCTAAACCCTAAACCCTAAACCCTAAACCTAAACCTTATTACTACTCTACACTAAAAATAAAACTAG